>JAXQQM020072009.1:0-87914 GCA_034641835.2 Pinus albicaulis
TGTTGGGAAAAATACTGAGAGGGGGGGTGAATCAGTATTTACTGCATATTCAAAAATTTTTACTTTTTCATTCCTTAAAACCCATACGCTACTTTCCTTCAGTAAACTAGCGTATATACGCGGATCCCCTTTATGAAACTAGCGTATACACAGAGATCTAGATCTGTCATTAAATCTTTACTTATATTATTCCATCATTCATTCATCAAATGTTCAATAAACAGTAAACAGGTGCAGTAAGAACAGAATAAACCATCACACAAAGCATCACACATGAACACCAGGATTTTTAGGTGGAAACCCAAATCGAAAGAAAACCACCGCTGCAGTTGCTCAGCCTTCAATATTTTATTATAGAGAAAGCATCTTACAACATATGTGCTGGCGCAGACTTGACCAGCACGCAGGCACCCACCTACGCTCGTTTACCAGCCTCTCCTGGAAGGGAGCTCCAACCCCCTGACTCGTTTACCGGCCTCTCCTGGAAGGGAGCTACGACCCCCCGATCTCGTTTACCAGCCTCACCTGGAAGGGAGCTACAACCCCCTGACTGAAGGCTACAACCCTCAGCACCACCTTGGACCACGTTTCATCAATTTTCACACTGGATCCAACAAATTCAATAGAACAATACTTGTAGTTTCATCATATTTCCAGACTAAACCCTTTCCATACTTTTAAGCACAAACATACATCACCAACAGATACTTATCAACACAGATCAGATAGCAGAAACACAACAGAACAGATTAGATATTTCATACCCTTTGCTTCAGCAAACCCTAGTTTGCATACGCGCTTTTACTTCACTGATGTCGCGTATATACGCGCTTTCGTCCACACGAACAAGCGTATACCTCTGTATGTATTTTATTGCGCATACACGCTTCCACTTCATCAAAGCCGCGTATATATGCGCTTCCTCTGCGGCGAAGTAGCGTATAGATCTTCAATAATTATAGAGCAGCATACTTCTTCAGATCAGATATTCAGTTCAGATTTACCCTTTCACTTCAGACAGATGTTCGCCTAGATGTTCACCTCATCACAGATCTAAGCCTTCCATAATCAGATCTAGCAAATACAAATGCATTTCAGATCTAGATCCCCTTCTTCATCATTGGTGCATCATACATTAAGATTTATCTTCAAGTGTAACCCTTTCCATTCAGATCTACTTCAAAGAGAATTATTCATTCAAGCTCAGACATCTTGCACCCACACTCATCATTTGCACAATGAATTTCTTCTCCTTATATAGGTTTATCCTTTTTCAATACCACGGGTCAAAGCAATACCATGAGCCTTCAATACCACGGGCCAAAGCAATACCATGAGCCTTCAATACCAAGAGCCAAATCAATACCATGAGTCTTCAATACCACGGGCCCCTGTTTTTGCACTTTTTCACATACGCGACTTATCACGTTCTTTCCCGCGTGCATACGCGACTTCCCCTAGACATATCCGTGTATTCATAGAGACATACTTTTTCATCAAGATTGAGCACATGCTGACTTCTTTTCTTCACTTCCTTCTGTACACACTGTAGATACATCATATTTAGCTTATCAAGAACATATTCTAGCAAGCACAACTTCACCAAGTAAGTTGTCATCATCTTCATTAAGAGGGTTGCCTTTCAAGGACAACACTTAGCATCATATTGTCAACAAACATCATATCACATCATATTTACATCATTTACCAAGTCTATCAAGTCAAGAATAACTTCATCAGGTGGATTGCCATCAAGGACAACACATGTCAACAGTCACATGTCTTCATCTTCATTCAGTGGGTTGCCATCAAGGACAACACTCTGCATCATATTTCCAACAATCTTCCCCTTTGGACTTGATGGCAACCACGATGGTGTTTGGTTACCACAACAGATAAGTACATTGACACCATGTCACTCTCCCAATTCTTTGACACCATTATCTGCATTCAAACACCATGTCACTCTCCCCCTTTGACATCAAGGGCAAAGGGCAGATCAAAAACCAACATACTCTCCCCCTTTGACATCAAGGGCAACGGGCAGATCAAAACCAACACACTCACCCATTTTCTCCTCATGTAGAAGAAGCGCTCTGTAGATATGATATAAACTGAAGTGACCAAGCTCCCCCTGAGTTCATGCTGACTCTTCAAACATATTTTCCACAGAAGTACATGACTCCATGACTTCCTATCACCAAAGACTCATACTTACATCACATATCCAACCAAGTGAATTTACATATGAGACTCAACTACCCAACCAAGTGGGTTTACAAATTTGACTTAGCTACCCAACCAAGTGGGTTTACAAAGTTGACAAGTCCTTACATGACTGAATATTACAAATTTTACATCATGAGTCTCAACAAGACTTTTTCAACAAATTACAAAAATGACCATTTAAGACCAACACCAGAAAGTCCTCAAGCATGAGAACATATTTTAGAACCATCATAATGCCAACAATGCATTATACTCAGCAACGCTAATGCTCCCCCTGAATCTGTGCATCCATGCATTCTTTTCATATGACTAAGGCTCCCCCTTAGTTTGTGCATCCTGAACACTTTCACCAACAAATCATCAAGGCATCTTTGTCAACAATATGAGAAATAGAATTATGAGAACTAGAGCACCACCAGAGATACCAAACAGTATCAGAGATACCAAGCAGCACTGCAGCTGTGCTGAAGAGAGATGACTCCAAGCAAAAATTGTCAGCAATCAGACATACGCGGTTTTCTGTGCAGGAACTCGCGTATATACGCTACTGTATGTTAGGAAACCCGCGTATCCAATTCAATCTTCTGCATTTAAGTAAATTTGTTCTTCTGACAGACAGAGACAACTCCAGCTTCAGTTTGTGAAATTTAAATGCTTCCCTGGAACATGTGAGGGCAGACAGATAGGACAATGTAGTTGTGTCTTCAAGCGTCATCAAATGATTGTAGCATAATAGTGACCAAGTCTTCAAACTCTTTGCAGCATCAACATATTCTTTCTAAGAGAGATTATCATACCAAAACAACATCTTCAAATATGATTCAGGCAATCATACATGTGGTCCAATATCACCATGATCTTCAAGATTTAACATGAAGTAACATATGAAGGCAAAAGATCTCAACCATAGTAACAAATTCTACATGATCTCTTTTTATTTCTGAATCAATCGACATCCAACTCATCCATTTGTGAACACAAAAGATACTTATCAGCAACCAGGGCTCAAAATCTCATCATAATAATCCATGTACCAAGTTATCATCATTTGAGCATGAGTATCATAACGACCAAAGAATAAGCAATCATATTGCCAACAAAGCAATCATCAACCTGCTACTCCCCCTAAACCAGTGCTATTGCTTAACTTGTGCAATCCTGAATAATTTTATCAGCAAGTCATCAGCAACCATCTCTGCATGATCTGTCCTTATCTCTGAATACTAAGGCTTTCATCTCAATAACGAATGCTCTTCATCATAAAGCAACCAGGCTTCATCCATAATCTTCAACACAAGAACCCATGTATCATTTCATTATCATGAGTATAACCAGAATAATGTTAACAATGCAATCATCAGCAGTCAGATGGATTCTCCCCCTGGACTTCTGCTCCAGATCTTCAGCTATCAGATAAATTCTCTCATCATCAATGCATACGTGTCTGAGTCAGCTAGAACTCGCGTGTATACGCTACTTTGTTTCATAGAACCCGCGTATGGAAAGTGAAGCATAGAAAATTTTCATCTTCCTTCATTTCCTCCTGAGCTTGTACCTCCTGTACCTGTCCTTTCTACATCAGATACGCTGTCAGAAGTAAACATAACCAGAATAAACAAATCAACCTTGAGAGTCATCATGCATTGCTCCCCCTGTGACGATACATTACTAAATCTCATAATGTATCCCACATCATTCCTGCAGTCAATCAGAGAAGTAGGCTTCCAGAAGCGGATGACTGCAGTAGGGTCTGAATTCCCTACGTTTCTGATCGGTCCTCCTTCATTTTCCAAATTTTCTTGAGCTTTCCAACTGTGTGCTGAAAATCATCCACTTTCCCAGATCTGTTCATCCTGCATTCTTTTTCTACATGTCCATACTTGTTACAAGCATAACATCTCATGTGCCCAGAGAAATAAACATAAGAATCATAATGAGTATTTCTATTCTTCCTCCTTTTACAATCAACTGCTTTATGTCCATACATGTTACATGAGAAACAATATCCCCTGAAGAAACTAGAGTACCTTTCTGAGTAGAACCTATTTGTTTGTGGCTGAATTGTTCTACTTCTGCAATTTGTTGCAACATGCCCATAATTATGATATTTAAAACATTCAATGTTCTTGAGTGAATTCCTTTGAGAATTCATGATTGTTTGTTGATCTTTTGTCTCTTTCAACACTTCAGTTTTTGCTTTGACATCCTCTGAATTTTTAGCACTTCCTTGTGAGCTAGATTCTCCTTTGACAGTTTCATGAAAACCAAGACCAAGTTTGATAGCAGGAGACCTTTGATTACTCAGTATATTGTCCAGAATATTGGTACTATCTTGAAACCTCAAAAGTTTAATCTTTTCTTCTAATTTACCTTTGAGAATGTTTACCTCAACCTCCAAGGCTTGACATTGCTTTGTCATGCTTTCTTCTTTCCTTCTTCCATCTTCTACTTGATCCTTCAGATTTAGGATCTCTTCTTTCAACCAATTTTCGTTTTCTTCACATGTTTGTTCTAGCTCTTCATTCTTATTATTTGATTTTTCCAGATCTTCTTTGAGAGATATGATTTTTGCTTCAAGGCCTTTCTTTTCAAATGATTGTAGAGGTTCCTCATTTTTCTTACTTGATGCTTCTAGATCTGCCTGCAGAGAGATGATTGCAGCTTCAAGTCCTTCATTCTTCTTGCTTTATTTTTCAAGATCTGCTTCTAGATCTTTAATTCGATTGGATGCATAAGTATGAAACCTTTGATACTTTTCCACCTGTCCATTCAACATTTCTATTTGATCTTTCATTTGAGAGGTCATCTCCTTGTAAATAGTTTCTTGCTTAGAAGTTGAACTTTGTAGTTCTTCAACTTTAGTCTTGAGAGCTTCTACAACTTTACTTTCACTATCTTCACTATTGTTTGCACAAAGAAGAGTATTAAAAGTGGCCTTCTTCTTTTCCTTCTTTGCCATGAGTACTTGTAGAGCTTCGTCAGAAACTTCTGGATCCATACTGTCACTTTCACTATCATAATATTTGCACATGCAGTTAAGTAAGAGACAAGAACAACGATTAATACCTGGTTCATCTTCTTCAATTTTTTCTATACATGATTTCTGAGGTATCTTCTTGTTTCGAGTAGCCTTCTTCTTTTGCTTCTTAGCCATGAGCACTTTCAGATCTTGGTCAGAATCTTCTTCATCTTCACTGGACACTTCATCATCATCTTTTTTTGCATAATAACTCTTTCTCTTTTCAAATTGTTTCCCTTTACCATGCTTTTCTTTATAAGGACATTTAGCAGCATAATGACCAACTTTTCCACACTCAAAACATTTGAAGGGAAGCTTACCTTTGAATCTTCCAGTACCTAGTTGGAGCTTTCTCACGAAATTTGCTTCTTCTTCATCGGATATATAGTTGGATTCTTTGACAACTTCCTTTTCCTTTCCTTTTGTAGATGCCTTAAAAGAAGCTTCTCTGATTTGGGAAGGACCTCCTTGTCTCATTTCAAAAGCAGTCAGAATACCATGCAATTGAACAATAGAAAGAGTTTGCAGATCTTGCCTTTCTTCAATAGCCGAAACTTTAGAGTCAAATTTAGAAGTCAAGGATCTTAAGACCTTTTCCACCAAAGTAGTATCAGTTATGGTTTCACCCAAATTTCTCATTCGATTTACAATATCATCCAGACGAAGAAAGAAACTGGCAACACTCTCATCACTATGCATCTTCAAATTTTTATATTCAATTCTAAGAGTTTGGAGTTTTGCACTTTTTACCTTTGTGTCTCCTTCATAGCTTAGAATGATTTTGTCCCATATTTCTTTTGCTGAATGTAGTTGCATCACTTTAGCAAATTCTAATTCAGACATGCTTCCCAATAAGACATTCACTACTTTGGCATTGATTTCATACTTCTTTCTTTCAGCTGCATCAGTAGGAATACTTGCCGGGTATTGATAACCTTCTTCCACGATTGCCCATACATCTGTACCAAGACTTTGCAGATATGCTTTTGTACGCACCTTCCAGAATATCAGATTGCTTCCATTGAATAGAGGTGGCTTTATAGAAATTACTCCTTCTTGACTTCCCATTGTGATGGATCTCCTTTAAGTGATCAAGCTTCTCCACAAGGACCCCCTCTGATACCAATTGTTGGGAAAAATACTGAGAGGGGGGGGTGAATCAGTATTTACTGCATAATCAAAATTTTTTACTTTTTCATTCCTTAAAACCCATACGCTACTTTCCTTCAGTAAACTAGCATATATACGCGGATCCCCTTTATGAAACTAGCGTATACACAGGGATCTAGATCTGTCATTAAATCTTTACTTATATTATTCCATCATTCATTCATCAGATGTTCAATAAACAGTAAACAGGTGCAGTAAGAACAGAATAAACCATCACACAAGGCATCACACATGAACACCAGGATTTTTAGGTGGAAACCCAAATCGGGAGAAAACCACCGCTGCAGTTGCTCAGCCTTCAATATTTTATTATAGAGAAAACATCTTACAACATATGTGCTGGCGAAGACTTGACCAGCACGCAGGCACCCACCTGCGCTCGTTTACCAGCCTCTCCTGGAAGGGAGCTACGACCCCCCGACTCGTTTACCAGCCTCTCCTGGAAGGGAGCTACGACCCCCCGATCTCGTTTACCAGCCTCACCTGGAAGGGAGCTACAACCCCCTGACTGAAGGCTACAACCTTTAGCACCACCTTGGACCACGTTTCATCAATTTTCACACTGGATCCAACAACTTCAATAGAACACAACTTGCAGGCCACGTTTCATCATATTTTCAGACTAGACCCTTTTCATCCTTTCAAGCTCAACCATACAACCAAACTGATACAGGAAACTCAAAACAGTAGAATACAGATAGTAGCAACACAGCAGATTAGATCAGACATTTCTTACCACAGACTTCAGCAAACCCTAGTTTGCATACGCGCTTTTACTTCACTGATGTCGTGTATATACGCGCTTCCGTCCACACAAACCAGCGTATACCTCTGTATGTATTTTATTGCGCATACGCGCTTTCTCTTCAGCGAAGCTGCGTATATACGCGCTTCCACTGCGGCGAAGTAGCGTATAGATCTTCAATCATTATAGAGCAGCATACTTCTTCAGATCAGATATTCAGTTCAGATTTACCCTTTCACTTCAGACATATGTTCGCCTAGATGTTTGCCTCATCACAGATCTAAGCCTTCCATAATAAGATCTAGCAAATACAAGTGCAATTCAGATCTAGATCCCCTTCTTCATCATTGGTGCATCATACATTCAGATTTATCTTCAAGTGTAACCCTTTCCATTCAGATCTACTTCAAAGAGAAGTATTCATTCAAGCTCAGACATCTTGCACCCACACTTCTCATTTGCATAATGAATTTCTTCTCCTTATATAGGTTTATCCTTTTTCAATACCACGGGTCAAAGCAATACCATGAGCCTTCAATACCACGAGCCAAATCAATACCATGAGTCTTCAATACCACGGGCCAAAGCAATACCATGAGCCAAACTAATACCATGAGCCTTCAATACCACGGGCCCCTGGATTTGCACTTTTTGAGCACTTTTTCCCATACGCGACTTGGAACGTTCTTTTCCACGTGCATACGCGACTTCCCTTAGACATATCCACGTATTCCTAGAGACATACTCTTTTCATCAAGATTTAGCACATGCTGACTTATTTTCTTCACTGCCTTCTGTACACACTGTAGATACATCAGATTTACTTCATCAAGAACATATTCTACCAAGCGCAACTACATCAAGTAAGTTGCCATCATCTTCATCAAGAGGATTGTCATTCAAGGACAACACTCAACATCATATTGCTAACAAACATCATATCACATCAGATTTACATCGTTTACCAAGTCCATCAAGCTTGCAACATCATCCTGGTCAAAATGTTCTTCCAAAGGTACGAAACCTCTTGGAATAGAATTGTCCTTAAGCTACAGTACTTGCATCTCTGTAGCATGGATTTCCTGGTCATCTATTTGGGCATTGATGAATTATTCTTCTGTCTACAAGAAGTTATTTATTTTCTCATCATTTTGAAACACTTGCCAATATTGAACATTGTAAGGGACAACAGGGTGATGTTTGACATTTATTTCATATTTTTTGTTTGGGTATAGTTGGATCTTGAACATACTAGCATAAGTGGCAAGAGAATCAACAATAACATTATTGTTTCTAGGAATTAATGACAAAGTATATTTAGGAAATGTTTTGAGGATATCTAGGACTAAATTTCGATAAGCTTTCATTCTGGGATGTTTGGCCTAATACTCTCCATTAACTTGCTTGATAACTAACTTGAAGTTGCCATATATAGATATTTTCTTTGCACCAAGCTTTTTTCAAATTTTTAGGCCAACAATCAGGGCTTCATATTCAGCTTCATTATTTGTGCAGTCAAATGCTAGTTTGTAGGATGACATTATAACATTTGGAGGGATATCCAATAATAGATTTATTGGGTTGTGAATCCATATTCCAATACCAACACCTTCTTTGCCCATGGCTCCATCAAAATCTATAGTCCAAAGACTATTTTCTTCATCTAGAAGGTGCAAATCAAATGATTGATTTTTGTTTTATGTTTGAGATACCTCTGCTATATCCAAAATTTCTATTTTTTATGTTTTTTTATTATTTTCCTTTTTAGGAGATGTCTTCAATTCTAAACTGTTTGCCACCATTTTAAAAAATTCTATCTCTGCCAATTCTAAAACATAATTTGAATTTTCTGGATTTTCTGAGTTTTTGTTCAATCAAAAATGTTGAAGATGTTGAGCATTCTTCATTGAATAAGATTAAAGATTCTAAATCTGTATGTATAGCATGAATGGGATGATTGTTGGGCTTTTCTCTGGTATTGATCATAGACTTCATTTTACTTTCTCTATAAAGTTTCCTGAATTGTCCAAAGATAGGAATTGTTGCATATGGAAAGTCAAGCTGCAATGTTCCTCTAAGCTTTATTCCCCATGATCTAGAAAGTATCATTCCATACCTAGGTAGGATGTCATCCACAACAACATCCATGAGGACATTCTTAGCTGGAATTTTTTCTAATGAGACCACTAAATTCTTGATAAGACTAAGACATTTCACCCTTCCTGAATAAAATGAATAGAGATCATGGTAAGGTCTTGTGATGTCTAGTCCTAATTGTCCATAATGTCTTTAGGCATGAGGTTGTGTGATGATCCACAGTCAAGAATTTCATTATGAAGAATAAAATCATGGATCTTGAGACTTAAGTAAAAGGGAGGAACTTCACTATCTTCTGATTTTCCATCAACAACAGGACCAAAAAGAATCTCAGTTGATCATCACTCAAGTTAACCATATTAGATCTTTGATCAACTCTAAGAAACTTAGTAACTTGAAACTTATACTGATCATTCTTCATTATCTCAGTCAGAGGAATAGAGACCTTCAATTTAGAAATGTAATTTTCAAGGGAAAGATGAGTAGGATGCTTATCTTCCTCTTTCAGTGATGTGTCTTTCTTTTCAGGCAGTTCTTTGGATAGAGAATATTTCTTTTGTCCTCCTTCTTGAATTTCTTGATCTTTTATTTGATTTTTGGTGGATGTTTCATTAGCTTTAGGATAAGTAGAAGCAATAGGTGCCTTTTCTTTACTTCTGTTTGGTGCAGTAGCTTCTTTTTGTTGAGTATTGGTTTGAGAGTTCTACTTATTTTGATTGGCGACTAGAGGAACATTTATACTCCTCAAATCATGCTGCCTTTGAAATTGGGTGAGGTCATTTTGGTATCCTCTCTTATAATATTTAGTGCCTATTAAGTCTTTAGACATAGCATATTGTTGGTCTTCTAATGTACAAATTTCCGCAGAATATTGATCTTCTTCAGTGAGGAAGAAAGGTTGTTGATTTTCCTCAAACAAATGGTTTTCCCCATAAATTTCTTCTTCATCATACTCATCAGGGCCTTCAGTATAATTCTGTTGGAATGGTGCCAAATTTTTTTTTTGACTTTGTGGATCCTAACCCCTATGTTCTCTTTGTTTAATCATGTATTGGGGTTTCTGATTTTGACCCCTAAAATTGGGATTTCTTATAGAAGTTTCATCTTGTCGACTAGCACTAGACATATTATCCATCATTTTCTCCATAGCTTTGATCAAAGTATCAATTTTTCCTTCTGATGAAGTTGATTCTTCTTCTTTTATTGTGACTATTTTCTCTACTTTGACCTTATACTTTTTAATAATCAGATTGACTTCTACACTCACTATATTTCTTTGCATTTCTTCCAAAGTTGATGAGTTTCTCTCCCTCAGTTGATAGGCCATGTCAGGGTCAAAACCATCAGGATAATGGAGTAAAGCAAGGCCTGGGGGAGGCTTGATATTATCAGGAATTGAATAATATATCTTATTAAATCTAGCTATGAATTCTTGGACAGATACATTTGTATTCCTTTTTAGTGCATTATATTCAGCTAGGATTTGCAGTGGATTTTTCTTCTCTTCCCATTTTTCCATGAATATATCAGCTAGTTGTTGTGAGGTAGCAATTTTACCAGCTCCAATAGAGTGAAACCATTTATTTACTTCTCCAAAAAAACTTTGAGCAATAATACACATCTTAGCATCATCATTGTATATTTCTTAAAGGTCTATAAAATCAGTTAATTTAGCCACATGCTGATAGGCTGTGATTTCTGATGTTCCATCAAAGAAACGTAGCCTCTGACCATAGTTTTGAGGTAGAGCAGTAATATGACCTGGTAGAATCAGTGGAGAAAATCTGGCCATGGTTAATGGAAGAGATGGAGGCATGAATTGTGGTGTAAAATTGAATAGAATTTTGTAAAGGTAAAGATGGAATGAAAGGAGGGACAGAAGGTGTAGTTGTATGAGAGGATGAGGTAAAACATGTACCAAAAATCTGTTGTTGATATTGAAAATAGGCGTTTTCAGAGGTTTCTTGAAATTTGTCTACTAAGCCCTTAAGTTTATTGAAAATGGACCAAACTTTAGTATCAGTTTCAGACTCAAAGGTTTCAGAAAATGGTGTAAAAGACTCAAAAGAAAAAGGGTCAAAAGTGGCTTTTGAGAGAAATTTTTAGACTTGTTTCTAAATAAAGATTTTTCAGTGTCTGGAGAGAAAGACAAATCTTCTAAAAAAAACCTCGTAGGTAGGGAATTTGATTTAATCAGTGGAGGAAAAATTCTTCCTATCTCTCGAGACTTAGTTTTTTGTTTTATCAAAAATTATATACTTGTGGTGATGGATTAGGGTTGGGGTTTGACCTGGTATATCTTTTTGGAGCCACCATAAGATTAGAATTATATATTTTGGCTCAGGTTTTACTACACCATGTTCTAAAAAAAATAATTTCCCAGGGAATGTTTAGCAATCGCTCCTTTGCAACGGCGCCAGAAATGTTATCAATCTCCCCAAATTCTTAGGCTAAAAATAGGAGTGAAGAAAGGTAACCACAAACCAACTTTTAGCTAGGTAGCTAGCCCTACCTAACCAGAGAGGTATCTCTCTATGTCACTTTTTTAAAATATTCAATTTAAGGCTAAGTACCAAATTTTAGGATAGATGTAAATTTAAGATGTTTGAATTTTTTTTAATATTTTTTTTGTTGGATAAAAATAATAATCAGTGAAACTAAAGCTGATTTCAAAGACTAAATTGCAGAGAACAGAGTGAGGCAAGGTAGGTAAAATATTTTTACACAATTAAGTTGTCATTGTGTATAGTGGTAGAAAAAGGCAGGGGTATGAATGAGCATTAAAAATGAATTCATTCTTCAGAAGAAAAGACACATATGTGAAAATATTAATAAACAAAACATATAACTGATCTTTGTTTATAAACTGGTAAGATTTTACACAGAAACTGAAGTGGAAATGAAATAACAGAGAGAAATCACAGTGCTCAAAATAAATACCACGTGAATCTCACAATATTTGCTGCAACTTATTTTATTTCATTAAAGGTGTAAAAAAGCTCCACAATAATACACAGAGTTCTAAAAAACTCAATTATCCAACCCCTAATACTTCGTATAGTGAATTATTTATAGAAAAACTAAATTAAAATAGATTACGTAAAACACTATTATTTTCCAAACTAGACTCTAACTGTAACATGGAAATAAAGCCGATTTGTTGTGTTGGTGCTGCTCTAATAGAAACCGGTTGTTGAAAGGAGAGTATTGTGGGCTGCACTGGCTGTCATCCGACTGATGATTTGGCGGAGGTTGAATTTTCTTCTTTTACCATTTACTCTTGAAATTCACACAATTTTTCGCATTGTTGTTCATCCAGTATGACCAATTTTATTACCTTACGGTAAACTTCATCCATTTTAGTGTATTTGGAAAAAGTGGACCTCACGACAAAAACATGTTTCACCTCATACTGAATAAAAATATCTTTGTTTAATGTTCCCAATAGTGCCCTTCCTCTAATTGTGCCTTTGATGTTTGAAAACTTGGCAGTATCTCTGGAAATTTCCTTAAGTCTTCTCCAATAATCCTCTTTGGTCACCAATTTGGCATTAATGAAAAATAGAGAAGGCAATCCCTTCTGTGTCAGAGGTTCTATTCTGCTCAAAAACCTCTTCACTGTGATCTCCACACTATGAAACTTCTCCTCAAGCTGAAGAATTAAACTCTTCTTTGTGAGAACCTTCTTTACCTCCAGGATTTTTTATGTTTTATCATCTATGCCCAAATCATCCAGCTCATACCTGTTCTTTGAATTCATAAACTTGATAATGTTGTTTTCTAAAGTATGCTTATCTGCAAGATGTGCTTTAATTGTTGCAATGGCCTCATTTGATTTTTGTATCAACTCCTTTTGTTCAAATATAATCTGTATACTTGGCGAAATTTCATTAAGAGATTCCACGATGTCTGCCCAGATTATTTCTTTTACTTGGCCTAAAGTGTTTCCAATGGCCGATTCCTTTTGTTCTTTTTGTAACCTTTCAATTAGCTTTTTAGCTCTCTGTGCTTCAACTTCATGTGAACTTTCATATTTAGACTTTTGATATTGTATAAATTGCACTTGATCTTGTAATTTCTTTATCTCCTCTTCCTGAATTGACATATTTTGTACTTATTTTGTAAGCTGCTCAGCTCCATTTGCAGTACTTGCTGTAGAAGGTTTGACTATAGGAATAGTTGCAAGAGGAACTGCTTCTAAAGGAACTTTGGATGTATTTGTTGTTTGTTCCTTTTCCTTGATCATTTTATCCAATTTTGATTCCATTTGCTTTATTTGAGCATTATGTTCCATAATCAACTTCATCATTTATGTTTTATGGGATTTAGTTTCTTCAAAGTCCTTTGCCAGATGATATTTTGTAGCTGGAATCTTCAATTTCTTTCTTAATTTTTCTATGTCATCATTTTTCATTTTGATGATCTCTTTTGCTGCATTGAAATTTGAAGGATCATATCCAATTTTGATCACCAGGACTTACATATTTTTTATTCTTATATCTTTAGCAAATGAAGACACTTTCTCCATTTTCAGGTGTGATTGGACATTAGCTAATGAGACTTGCAATTTTGACAAACTCATAGCAGTGTTAGTGAGAGTGGATGAAATCATCTCGCTAGTTTGTATATGTAACTCCATTTTATCTATTAGATGTATCTCCTTAGTATCAAATTCAAATGCAGTCTCTTTGTAATATGCTGTTGACTTTGGTTGGGGAATTTGTGCTTGAAGAAAAGAAAACCACATTTTTCCCTTATCTGAATCAAAATATGAGAGAAACCTGCTCTAAGAGCTGGGAGTTTGTTTCCAAAACTGATTGTATGTGCTTGTATTTAACATTTCATTCTTCAATTTTATCTCCCTAAAGGTATCAAAGATAGTCTTCTCCTTTTCCCCTGTAACAACTGTACTAGTTTGAATGGCTTTCTGCTGATATTGAAAAACTGTTGAAGTATTAGGAGTAGAAGTATTTTGATCACCTTCTTGTGTGGAAGGAGGTGTCTCTTCGGTAATAATAATAACTTTTTTCTTTGAATCCTTGCTAGGATTGACCTTTGTATTAAGCTTTGTCTTCTTTCTGTAATGCATTTTAAACTCTTTGTTGGATGAATCAGTCATTGGAGATGACTGATCTTCTATGATTCTTTTCCCTGCTCTTTCCTATGCAATATGAGTCTGTAATACTGATGTAGAAACTGTTTTTTCTTCATCTTCCTGTAAAGTGCTCTCATTTAATTGAATCTGATTCATATATCTCTTAATTTATGGTCTGTGTGTATGAAAATAAGGTGTTGATTTGTTCTCTACTGTTATTTTAGAAATGACACCAACTGGATCATAAGACCATGTGAAACTGAGGCTAAATTGCATCTATTTAAGAAATTTGTTTGCTTCTTCCCCTGTTGTCCTACTATTACAGATAAAAGGTCATTTCTGTGTTTTTATTTTGAATTGTGATTTATTTTTAGCAGAAACAAAATGCACTTCATCAGCATGAATCATTTGTCTGATGTACTCTAATGAAAAAATCCTCATTGGGAGGTGTTGGAAAATTAAATATTACAGAGCAATGAAACACATAAAATATGTGAAAACACAAGCACACAAAACACATAAAACCAGAGAGACACAGATATACGTGGTTCACCTAGTTTGGGCTACGTCCACCCCAAACATAGTCCTTCCTTTCTATTATCTAGCAAAATGAAGAGACACAACCTACAACAGATCCGCTATAATATCCTATATTATCTCTCACAGTCTCCCTATCTATTTCTCACTCCGAGAATACACATAAAATACACAGCCGCAATACAATACCCTCATACAAGCAAGGGGTTGCCTTCTAGGGCAAAAAACCATAAGCTAAACGTAACTTCTACCGTCAGATCATCTGCCTAATGAATGGCCTAGATTGACTAGAAATTACTATACTTTTACAAGGCAATTTTACATCTGTTTTTAGCTTCGGGGGCGCTTCCCTCGAAACCCCCCGCCAGGGGGGGGGCTCCATAAAGTCGCAGTCACCTCCCCCTAGACCCCCTAGGCAGCGTTTAATTATGAGCGGCGTTGTCGCCCCCATTAAGGTATAGGGGTCCAATGATGTGATACAAAATAAACAAGATAATCAGGCTCCACGCCCAACAATATCCCACTTGGAGACTAATTGTAGCAACTCTATCACTGCTTCATTTGCTGGACAATGACTCCTCTTTGGACCTAGCTATTTCTCATCTTCTTCATCATCCCTGAAGACCAATTGAAACTAAGCATAATCTCAGTTTCTCCCTGGTTACAACTTTTGTTAGCATATCTGCAGGATTCTGGCTAGTGTGTATCTTTTCCAACTTCAACTGTCCATCTTCCAATACTAACGATATGAAATGGTACTTTAGCTGTATGTGTTTAGTCCTGGAATGAAATGCTGAGTTCTTTGCAAGATGAATGGTACTTTGGCTATCACTGTATAACGTGCCCATATCATGCTTCTTACCCAATTCATCCATAAACCTTTGTAACCAAATCATTTCTTTACTAGCCTCTATAGCAGCAACATACTCTGCTTCTGTTGTTGAAAGTGCAACAACACTTTGGATTTTTGAAACCCAACTGATAGTTGTTCCACCTACAGTAAATACATATCCTGTAGTGCTCCTCCTGTTATCTCTGTCACCTGCCATATCTGCATCAACATATCCCCGTAGAGCAATGTTTGAACCACCAAAGCATAATGCTTGATTTGTGGTACCTCTCAAATATCTGAGAATCCATTTTACTGCCATCCAATGTTCTTTTCCTGGATTTTTCATGTACCTACTTACAACTCCCACTGCATGTGCAATATTAGGCCTTGTGCAGACCATTGCATACATTAAGCTTCCAACTGCTGATGCATATGGAACTTTAGACATATAGTCCATTTCTTCTTGGGTCTTGGGGCACATCTCCTTACTAAGTTTGAAATGGCTAGCAAAAGGTGTACTAACTGGTTTTTCATTCTGCATATTTAATCTCTTCAACACCTTTTGTATGTACTCATTCTGGGTTAGTGTTAATTTGCGATTTTTCCTATCTCTAGTTATTCTCATACCAAGGATTTGTTTTGCAGCTCCCAAATCCTTCATTGCAAATGAATTTTCCAATTTTCTTTTGAGCACATTTATTTCCTGCATGTTAGACCCTGCAACAAGCATTTCATCTACATACAATAACAATATAATATAGTTTCCATCATTTTTCTTTTTCAGGTAAACACAATGATCAGAGTGACATCTAGTATAATCTTGTTAAGACATAAATTTGTCAAATTTTAGATACCACTTCCTTGGAGCCTGTTTTAAGCCATACAAGCTCTTCTTTAACCTGCACACTAATTTTTCTTTCCCTTTGACCTCATATCCTTTTGGTTGCTGCATATAGATCTCTTCCTCCAAATCTCCATGAAGAAATGTTGTCTTTATATCTAACTGTTGAAGATGTAAATCTTCTGTTGCTACAAGACTTAAAATAGTTCTGATTGAAGTCATCTTAACAACAGGAGAAAATATTTCATCAAAATAAATACCTTTCTTTTGTGCAAACCCCTTCACTAAAAGTTTAGCTTTGTACCTCTTTTTTCCTCCATCTTCTTCCTTCAGTCTATAAACCCATTTATTCTGCAATGTAGTTTTACCTACAGGCAACTTGACTAAGTCCCAAGTCTGGTTATGCATTAAGGAGTCCATCTCTTCTTCCATGGCTAGCTCCCACTTCTTCCTTCTTTCAACATGCATTGCTTCTTCATAACATTCAGGTTCACCATAATCAGTCAACAATAAATAATATAATGAAGGAGAGTATCATTCAGGGGGTCTACTTATCCTGGTAGATCTTCTAACACCACTTTCAGGTGTTTGAGGCGCCTGTTTCTGTTGTGGTGGTTGATATTGTTGTGGCTCTTGATTATTATTATTTTCAGGCACCTTTACCTTTTCTGTGATCTCATCAAGAACTGTGTATTCTTTGTTTTATTTTTCCTGTTTCTTTTCCTGCAACTGATTCTTATACAATACCTTTTCATTGAATATTACATCTCTGCTCCTAATGATTTTGTGATTTTCATAATCATATAAGCGATAACTAAAATCATTAACACCATATCCAATAAAGGTACATTTATTTGATTTTGCCTCAAGATTTGTTCTATTTTCTTTATTAATATGGACAAAGGGCTCGCAACCAAAAGGCTTTAAAAAGAGTAGTTTACCTTTTTACTTGTCCATGCTTCCTCTGGAATACCACCATCCAAGGAAATAGAAGGCCCTCTATTTATTAGATAAACAACAGTATCTACAACATCTGCCCAAAATTTTAAAGGCAATCCTACATGCAATCTCATGCACCTTGCACGCTCCATGATTATTCTGTTCATCCTTTCTGACACACCATTTTCTTGTGGTGTTCTTGGAACTGTCTTCTCTCTACGAATTCCATGCTCTGAACAGTACCTATCAAACTCTTTGCTGCAATATTCACCTCCATTGTCTGATTTGAGACACTTCAACTTCTTTCCTGTCTCAATCTCAACCAAAGCTTTCCATTTCTTGAAAGTATCAAATACAAAAGATTTATTTTGAATACAATAAATCCAATTTTTTCTAGTTGCATCATCAATAAAAGTAACATAATAACGAGAGCCACCAAGAGATGATACCTGAGCAGGTCCCCATACATCTGTATGCACAAGCTCTAATTTTTTGCTCTTCTTTTCTTTCCAAACTCTAAGAAATCTGACTCTCTTCTGTTTTCCATGAATGCAATTCTCACAGAAATCCAAATCAACATTCTTCAAACTCGGAAAAAAATTTCTTGAGTGAAGAATCTTCATCCCCTTCTCACTCATGTGTCCAAGACTATGATGCAATAATGCTGCATTTGCTCCTTTGGAAGTTAAAGCATTAACAGAGTTAGAAATACCATTGCATAAATACAATGTACCAACCTTTTCACCTTTTCTATTACCAAGGCTCCTTTGGTGACCTTCCAGGTTTTATCTGTGAAAGTTGTCACACAACCTTCACCGCCTAACTGCCCTGTTGAAATCAGATTTTTCTTTAGATCTGGAACATGCCTTACCTCCTTTAATAGCCATTGGTTTCCATTCTGTTGTTTACAAGAAACTTACCCATTCCAACAATTTTATAAGGTTTATCATCACCCAAACGGACTTGTCCAAAATCTCCTTGAACATAGTCATGAAAATATTTCTTATCAGGTGTGGCATGGAATGAAGCCCCTAAATCTACTAGCTAGGAATCAGTAACATTTTCAAAAGAAAGAATCAAGGAATCTTGTAACACATCACCTGTCACATTTGCTTCATGATTGTTTTCTTGTTATGCGTCTCCTTCTTTTCCCTTCCGAGATCTACAGTCTTTTTTTAGGTGTCCTTTCTTTCGGCATTTCCAGCACACTATCCCTGATCTAGACTTGGAGCTGCCTTTCCTCGATTTACTGCGATATCCTGAGCTCTTTCCTCTTTCCATTTTTCTTCCCCTAGACTCTGCACTCAAAGAGTTACCCGATGTCTCACCAGAGCTTTTTCGTCGCATTTACTCGCTAAGGATAGCACCGACAACATCATCAAACTTTAAAGTACTATATCTAGAGACAGAGTTACTAATGGCCATAACTAAACCATTCCAGATTTTTGGCAATGAGCACAGAAATAAAAGATCCCTAACTTCATCATCAAATTTTACCCCTACAGAACTTAACTAACTGGTAACTGTATTAAAATCATTTAAATGGTCTGCAATGTTGGAAATATTGTCATTGATGGCAAAGGAGCACAAAGGAGCAGCACCAAGACAAGGGAGCAGATCAGATTCAGATGGAATTGTTGCAGAGAAAGAAAGTAAAGTGGCAGAGGCTACAAGAGGAGGGTTTAGATAGGAAGAAGTTGTTTTGTAAGCCTACGAGAAAATTAGACAGAAACGCCACTGATACAGAAGATCAGGCTAGAGGAAGGAATTTCCTATGTAGTTATTGTGTATTAATACAAAACAAAACTCAATTTCTGCGTTCATGTTTCATTATACTGTGGGCAGGGAAAATTGGCAGAAACCAAAGAATTTCTGTCATTTTTGAGCTATGGAATTACTGAAGCTGACTTTGTATAAATCATTTCAAGGAGGTATTACACATTCTGTTGTGTATACATAGTGAAGTGAGATCCAGAGTTTGAAGTTACATTTGGGGGTTTTATTGTATTTACAAATGATTATAAAACCATAGAAAATGAATAATAGAGGTTAGATCATGCATGGAATGAATGCCAAAGTGGGTTTGAAGACTGGTTGACATCATTAAAACAAAATGATGGAGTAAAGGAGAAGTCATAGTGTAGTGAATAGAAATCAATGGTTTGTTTGAACAAAGAAAACGGAGGAACTGTAACAAAATAAATTGGATGTGGAATTGGAAATCAATGGCAAAGGAGAATAGTGGAAGGCTTTAGAAAACAACATATGGTTTTCGTGCAGCTTTAGAGTGGTAAGTGGTAAAAGTTGAAATGAACGTGATAGCGTTAAGGAATTGACACGTAGCAACACAAAACCGACTATTTCACGTGAGATTGAAAAATTTAAGGTCATGTACCTTTGTTATGCGATAGTTGTCGGATATATGAGCGATTAGATCGACGGTGTAAAAGGTACGTTGAAATAAAGGTGTGGGACCGTAAATATTTATATGGTTTATTTGGGGTTTAAACCATAGAGTTGAGAATCATAAGCGGAGATGATATTATGATAGCGCTTGAGTATTAATCAGAACTACCAGTAGCAACGAGGACCATAGATCTGGACAGATCAACGGTGATGATCGCATCGGCGAAAATCAGATCATAAATCGGAAGAAAGTGCCATGGATGTGATGTGATGCTATCACATATCACAATTGGCGATGCTTATGTGATAAGAGTTCATAAGTTATAGAATTTGCGATGCGATGGATGAATGCGATGTGATGGATGCGATGCGATGCGATCACATATCGCAATCGGGGCAGGAGAAAAAACGCACAAGCACAGTGGTCACAGAAAATGTGAAGTGTGATATGATGATGTGGGGATGACATGGCAAGTGACGTGGCAGCTGACGTGGACCTGACCCCAAAAATCGCAAATAAATCAAGATGATGTGGCAAGATGACGTGGAAATGACGTGGCATGGTGACATGGCACGATGACATGGAGATGACTTGGACCTAGCCCGCATATCGCAAATCGCAAGATCGGAGGGGTGAAGATCGTAAGAGAAAAGTTGAGATGCGATGGATAGAAGCGATGCGATGTGCCGATGTGAAGGGACAGGTGGCAACACAAAGCAATATCCCACATCAGCGATGTGAAGTTCATCGCATACCGCGAAGTGGCAATGCGATGCGATGCGATGAATGTGATGCGATGCAAAGTGGCGATGCAAATCGGTTATGCAAAGTTCATCGCATATCGCAGATTGCAAAGCTCAGAAGATATAACACTCATAAACACCGAAGTGCGATGAAGCGATAACCGTTGCATCACAGAGTAGAGATCTAAGATGCAGATTAGAAGTGCTAATTTGGGCATCAATAAATGTGCAAGATTGGCGGAAATGAAAATTTACGAAGGTACAAGGTTTCCCTTTGAGAAATTGCATCGGGAGGATGAAAGAGCAACATAGAAACGAAGAAAAAGAGAAATAGTTGAAATTCCGAGATACAACCCAGTGGGACCCTTCGCATATCGCATATCAGGAGATCAGATGGATGAAGGCACATGTGATAACTAAATTTCCGAAGTGCGATAAAGAGAGCGGACGCGATAAAGATCAAATCCGAAGCCTAAAGCATTTCAAGTCCGAGAGTATGTGGATTTTCCTTTGTAAATCATTTCAGAGAGCAAAAGGAGGATTATAACATAAAACAAAAAGGAAAGTATGAATGCGTGTAGAAAGGCTCGGGTAAGGACCTGACACAGAGAAAAGGGCAGAATCGAATGTTTAGAAGACCAGTGGAGGTTTAACACTGTGGGCACGGGAAAAAGAGGCATGGTCAGGCAAAAGGAGATATGATGGCACTGTTAGAAACACAATAGAATGGGTCAAGTCAGAAAAAATGAGCAGTTATGCAGCAAAGCTAGAATATAACAGCAGAAACTGAAAAGACAGTGACAACAACAGAAAAGACAAATGTATGGCGAACCAAGAGCTGAAAGGGATGAGTGAAATATATTATTGTATTTGTAAATATAAATAATTTAATTATTTTTATTGTATGTGATGCAAAGGAAAGTCTCCAAAGGCAAAGAAAAACTCCTCTGTAATACTAAAATGTATACATCCTATTATATTATTCTGAATGTGCTGGACAAGAAAATGAGAAGGGGGAAGGCAAAGAGTCACACCTGTTCATTTCGAATTCCCTGTCGAATGCAAACAACTATGAGGTGATCTCTATAAATAATGTTACCAGCATATGCATAAAAAACAGAAGAGAATGGAGAAAGAGGTGACAGAATGTAAGAAGAAGAAGGAACAAAGAGAGGAGTTGTGAAGATCCAGAGATGATATAAAGCAAATTTAAAGGCTGGAAGGACAGCAGTTAAGAAGGAGAAAAACAAAGTTGATATCCAGGTAAATCAGCATATGATTTTATTCTACAGTGAGGAAGTTTGTGCTTCGATATCAAGTTGTAGCTTGATAGATATCCAGTTGTAGCTGGATGAGGTAGGAGCCTCTTGTAGGTTGCAGCCTACAGAAAATAGATGGGAGTTGGATATTCCTTGCAATTTGTAGCTTGCAGAATTGAGGTAGTAACCTCCTGTAGGTTGGAGCCTACAAAAAATCAGTGGTGAGAGGGAGTTGGAGCTTGCGTTTGCATCACAACAATAATAAGATGTGGTTTTATCCCTTATGGATTTCCATTTATATCTATTGTCTATGTGCATGATGATTATGTGTTGATATTCTGTATTTAATCTGCTTAATACCTGCTACTCACTTATTAAGATTGTTGTTCCATTATATATTAAGTTGATCACGAATTGAAGATGTAAATAAGTGTAAAAGAAATTTTTACAAGACCATGACTGCATTAAACTGATTCACCCCCCCTCTCAGTTCAACCAAGGGTTCAACAATTGGTATCAGAGCAGGTTCCGTCGATATCAGTTTAACAACTAGAAGGAGATCCTTGGTCCCCAAGATGGCTATTCTAGAAGGATGCTCAACAAATAAAGTCCCTTTGTTTACTGGCACAAATTATGCCTTCTGGAAAATAAGACTGAGGACGTACATAATGTCTCTAGGAATAGAAGTCTGGGCTGCTGTGGATTTGGGATATGCCCCAAAGGAGTCTGACACAGAGAAAGAAGCCAAAAAAGATTTTATAGCTAATGCCAAAGCCATGAATTCTCTCTTAAGTGTTATGTGTGAGGAAGAATTTATCAAAGTGATGCACAACAAGACTGCCAAAGAAATATGGGATACATTAGAAAATATCCATGAGGGAGATAAAAAGGTGAAGGCTGCCAAGCTACAAGTCTATAGAGCCCAGTTTGAAAATATAAAAATGAATGAAGAAGAAGATGTTGCTAGCTTCTTCTTAAGGGTTGCAGAAATTGTGAATAACATGAAAGCTCTAGGAGAAACCATTAGAGAATGTGTAATTGTTCAAAAGATATTGAGATCTTTACCATCCAGTTTTAACCCCAAGGTTTCCGCCATAGAAGAAATAGCTGACTGGGAAACATTGACCATGAACCAATTACCTGGAAACTTAACAGCCTATGAGATGAGACTTCCACAGAGGAATTCAAATGTGAGGGAGGCAGCCTTTAAGACAGAGAAGAGTAAAGAAGAAAAAGAAGATACATGCTCCTGCTCTGATGAAGAAGAGGCCAAATTTGTCAGAAGATTGGATAGAGGCTCAGGAAAGTATAAAGGTAAAATTCCATTTAAATGCTTTAACTGTGGAAGATTTGGGCACTATGCATCTAAGTGTCCTCATAAGAAAACAAAGAATCATATTCAAGAGATAGAGAAAACCAAAACAAATAACTGGCAGAAAGGGAAGAGATTCAATAGAAGATCATTTTATGCTCAACAAGATAGCAGTGCATCTGAAAACTCAGATGAATCCTCAAATGAAGAAGGAACCTTTGAATTTGTGTTGATGGCCAAAGAAGAATTAGAAGGATTCCTTTTATAAGAGGAGGAAGAATGTGAGGTATATCTTGAGGGGGAACTAAGAAGTGTTGTGGAGGAAATTGACAGACTTAAAATGAAGTGCAGAAAACAAAAAGATATTCTCCTCAAACCTCAGTCAGTTGAAAGTAAAACTTGAAAAAGCTAAGCAGGTGGAAGACACTCTACTAAAGAAAATTGAGTATAAAATTTAGAATCAAGAGAAATTGGAAGAAGAAGTGGTATGCCTGAGAAAGAAACTAGAAAACACCCAAAGGGAATTGTCAATGAACACTCCTCAAATGAAAAGCATTGAATAGTTGGACAAGATTCTAAATTCTCAAAGGTATCCTCTCATAAGGCTGGGATAGGATATGAAGGAGAAACTAGTAAGTCCAAGGTAGAAGATAACAATAATATCATTTTTGTAAAATCTGTAAAGGATATTGAAACAGCTCAAAAAGGAACCACAGAAGTAGAATCCAACAAGAACTTGATGTGTGATGAAACAAACAGAAACAAGCAGCAACATCAAGAGACAAAGAATGAGAGGAAGAAGCTAGCATTTTCAAAAATCTCAATTGTTCCTGAAGATCAATTGAACAAGTTCGGAAGATCTCAAAGGAAATTCTTTCCTCCTATGAGAAATTTCACTTGTCTTTCATGTTACAAACTGGGACATATTGCTACATACTGTCAGATAAAGATGATCGATTTCAACCAACAAAAGATGCAGAAATTGAAAATACTACCTCAAGCAAACAATTGGAGAGGACAACCCTACACCAGGTATACTAATCGTTTCCATGGGTATTTTTTTTGTTGTAAGGGGTTTGGCCATAAAGCCATGGAGTGCAGAACATATGGACAAATACTGATGCTTAAAACCCCACGGAGATTTATGAACAATGGAGAGTTCACTCGTACACATAATCCATTTAAAAATATAATCAAATGCTTTGTATGCCATCAAATCAGACACATGTCTTCCAAATGTCGTCTCAAAGAATGTGGTCCATATTCTCAGAAAAGGTTCCAAACAAATAGCTACCTGCAGTGGAAAAAGAAGTTGAATAAGTGTGACCTGGCTCTAATATCCCAAGATCATAAAAGCCAATGGAATTTGGACAGTGGATCTTCAAAGCATATGACTGGAGATCGAAGCAAGTTTGTAACCTTTGATGAATAGAAATCTGGGAACGTAACATTCAGCAATGATAAAGTAGGGAAAATCAAAGGAAAAGGCTTAGTCGGTTTGAATAATGGAAGAGGAAAAGTTCAAGATGTACTATTTTTGGATGGGATGAAAGCCAATCTGCTAAGCGTCAGTCAAATGTGTGACAAAGGCTGTGAGGTCCTTATTAGAGCCCAATATTGTGAGGTAAGATCAAGCACCACAGGAAAGACCTTGATCAAATGTGTTAGAACAAAAAGTAATGTCTATATAGTGGAAGAAGAGAATGAAGCATGCCACATAAGCAAACTTGATGAATCATGGTTATGGCATAGAAGACTGGGACACCTAAACTTTGACCACATCATCAGTCTGAGCAAGAAGAATGCAGTCAAATATATGCCAGAAATAAAGAAGCCTTCAAATACCATATGTAAATCCTGCCAACTGGGCAAGAAGACCCGCATATCTTTCAAGACAAAAGAGATACTATCTACAAGTCGACCTCTTCATCTTGTACACATGGACCTGTGTGGACCTTCAAGAACTAAAGCACCAAGCGGAGAATCTTATTTCGTGCCAATAATAGATGATTTTTCCAGAATGAAGTGGGTAGAATTTCTCAAATATAAATTTGAAGCACTTGAGAAATTCAATATATTCAAGGCATTGGAAAAAAATCAAACAGGATGCAAGCTAAAGTGCATCAGATCAGATAGAGGAGGTGAATTCACAGACTATGATTTTGCAGACCTATGCAATGAGCATGGGATAAAACAACAGTTTACAATTACAGGTACACCTCAACAGAATGGAGTGGCAAAGAAGAAAAACAGGTCAGTACAACATATTTCCAGAGCTATGATGCAAGAAAGTAACATTCCCCAAACCTACTGGGCAGAAGCAGCACACACAACTGTTCACATTCTCAACAAAGCTCATATAAGACCAAATTGTGATAAGACTCCTTACGAATTATGGCATGGTAAACCAGCATCAATCAAACACTTTAGAGTATTTGGAAGCAAGTGTTTCATAAAAATTAATGATGAAAAACTAGGGAATTTTGATGCAAGAGCTGATGAAGGAATATTTTTAGGATGTGCATCCAAGAGTAAGGGTTACAGGTGCTACAAAAAAAGACTACAAAAAATTGTGGAAAGCATTGATGTAATATTTGATGAAGATCTACCAAATATAACAAGAAGCACAAGCTACGCCAATCCTCCAGATGATCATGAAGCTGAGAAACAAGACAATGATTAACATAGCAAGACAACAGAAGATGTTGAATTAAACTCAAAAGGTCCCTCAAGACACACTCAAAAGAACCATCCAAAAGATCAAATCATTGGGGACAAGAGTGTGGGAGTCCAGACAAGAAGAAAACTTTTTGAATAGACATAAGAAGTATACCTAGCCATGCTATCTCAAATAGAGCCAAAGAAGTTCGAAGAAGCCAGCAAAGACTAAAACAAGGTAAATGCTATGAATGAAGAACTGGACCAAATTGAAAAGAAAAATACCTGGGAGTTAATTCCAAGACCCACTGGGAAAAATTTCATTGGCACAAAATGGATATTCAAGAATAAGATGAATGAACAAGGGCAGGTAATCAGAAATAAAGCCAGAATTGTATGCAAGGGGTATTCTCAAATTGAAGGACTTGACTATGATGAAACCTTTGCCCCTGTAGCCAGAATGGAAGTAATCAGAATGTTTTTTGCCTTTTCATGCTATCATGATTTCAAGGTATATCAAATGGATGTGAAGTCTGCCTTCCTGAATGGAGATTTAGAGGAAGAAGTCTACATGGAAGAAACCAAAGGATTCTCCTTAACATATAAACATGACTATGTGTGTAGATTAAAGAAAGCCTTATATGGGCTGAAACAAGCCCCTCGTGCATGGTATTCAAGGCTGGACAAATACTTGCAAAAACAAGGTTTTAAGAAAGGAGGAGTAGACAACAACTTGTACATAAAGGCTAATGAAAATGAACTGTTAATTGTAGTAGTGTATGTAGATGACATCATGTTTGGTAGCAAAAAAGATGGGTTAGCAAAAGGATTTGCTGAAGAAATTAAATCAAAGTTTGAGATGTCAATGATTGGAGAGCTCACCTTCTATTTAGAACTTCAAATTCAACAAAAGAACACAGGAATATTCATTTCACAAGAAAAGTACTTAAGAGAAATGTTGAAAAGGTTTCAAATGGAAGAATGAAAACCTGTGTCAACTCCCATGATCACTGGATGTAAAATATGTGCTAATTATGGATCAACATATGTAGATCAAAAACTTTACAGATCCATGATAGGAAGTCTGCTATACCTAGCTGCTTCTAGACTAGACATTATGTTGGTAGTAGGACTTGTGGCAAGATATCAAGCAGCACCAAAACAAAATCATTTACTTGCAATCAAGAGAATATTTAGATATCTACAAGGAACTTCACATTATGGCCTATGGTATCCAAAAGGAAAAAACTTCACATTGACAGCATACACAGATGCAGATTGGGCCAGCTGTGTGGATGACAGGAAAAGCACAAGTGGAGGTGAATTTTATTCAGGAAAAAGTCTGGTGGCATGGCTAAGCAAGAAAAAAAATTCTATTTCTCATCTACAACAGAAGCAGAATACATAGCAGCAGCTGCATGTTGCACACAAGTAATGTGGATGAAAAAAAACTCTCCAAGACATGAAGGTAAGCATTGATGAACCCATTTCCATCAAATGTGACAATACAAGTGCAATAAGTATATCAAAAAATCTTGTACTTCATTAAAAAACAAAGCACATCCCAATAAAGTACCACTTCCTCAGAGAACAAGTAGCACAGAAATTAGTGAAGTTGGAATATGTACCAACTAAGGAAAAAACAGCAGACATATTCACAAAACCTCTTGCTAAAGAACCATTCGAATATCTAAGAGACAAGCTAGAGGTAGTGTCTGCAGATGTTACTCTCTAACGTGATCAGAAATAAAAAATAAAAAAAAAGAGGGGGCTACATACAAGAAACAGGATCAGTGCAGAAGACAATATCAAGCAAGAAAGCATCATTCCAGGGGGAGAGCAGTCAATAAATTTTCGTCAAAGAGCTAGAACAATGGAGCAGTGTATGAAACAGGTCCTCAAGATCAGAGGAAATTAAAATATACAAACTTCATTGGCAGATGTGTAACCCTTTGTCATTGATGTCAAAGGGGAAGGAGAAGCAAGAAAAAGAAGAAAGGGTCTTCTAAAAAGAAAGCAGAGGAAGTCCTGGAGGAAGCATTGGAGTATTGCCATCAATGCTAAAGGGGGAGATTGTTGGAAATATTATCATTGATGGCAAAGGAGCACAAAGGAGCAACACCAAGACAAGGGAGCAGATCAGATTCAGATGGAATTGTTGCAGAGAAAGAAAGTAAAGTGGCAGAGGCTACAAGAGGAGGGTTTAGATAGGAAGAAGTTGTTTTGTAAGCCTATGAGAAAATTAGACAGAAAGGCCACTGATACAGAAGATCAGGCCAGAGGAAGGAATTTCATATGTATTTATTGTGTATTAATACAAAACAAAACTCAATTTCTGAGTTCATGTTTCATTATACTGTGGGCAGGGAAAATTGGCAGAAACCAAAGAATTTCTATCATTTTTGAGCTATGGGATTACTGAAGCTGACTTCGTATAAAGCATTTCAAGGAGATATTACACATTCTATTGTGTATACACAGTGAAGTGAGATCCATAGTTTGAAGTTACATTTGGGGGTTTTATTGTATTTACAAACGATTATAAAACAACAGAAAATGAATAATAGAGGTTAAATCATGCGTGGAATGAATGCCAGAGTGGGTTTGAAGACTGGTTGAAATCATTAAAACAAAACGATGGAGTAAAGGAGAAGTCATAGTGCAATGAATAGAAATCGATGGTTTGTTTGAACAAAGCATATGGAGGAACTTTAATGAAAGAAATTGGATGTGGAATTGGGATTCAAAGGCAAAGGAGAACAGTGGACGGTTTTAGAAAACAACAGATGGTTTTCATGCAGCTTTAGAGTGGTAAGTGGTAAAATTTGAAATGAGCGCGATAGTGTTAAGGAATTGACATGAAGCAACACAAAACCAGCTATTTCGCATGAGATTGAAAAATAGAAGGTCATGTATCTTTGTTATGTGATAGTCATCGGATATATGAGCGATTAGATCGACGGTGTAAAAGCTACGTTGAAATAAAGGTGTGGGCCCATAAATATTTATATGTTTTATTTGGGGTTTAAACCATAGAGTTGAGAATCATAAGCAGAGATGATATTATGATAGTGCTTTAGTATTAATCGGAAGTGCCAACAACAACGAGGACTGTAGATTTGGACAGATCAATGATGATGATCGCATTGGCGGAAATCAGATCATAAATCGGAAGCAAGTGCGCTGGATTCAATGCAATGCCATCGCATATTGCAATCGACGATGCTTATGTGATAAGAATTCTTAAGTTATAGAATTTGCGATGCGATGGATGAATGCAATGCGATGGATGTGATGCGATGCGATCGCATATCGCAATCGGGGCAGGAGAAAAATCGCACAAACACAGTGGTCACAGAAATTGCGAAGTGCGATATGATGACGTGGGGATGACATGGCAAGTGACGTGGCAGCTGATGTGTACCTGACCCCGCAAATCACAAATAAATCAAGATGACATGGCAATATGACATGGCAGTGACGTGGCAATGACATGGCAAGGTGACGTGGAACGATGACATGGAGATGACGTGGACCTGGCCCGCATATCGCAAATTGCAAGATCGGAGGGGTGAAGATCGTAAGAGCAAAGTTGCAATGCGATGGATAGAAGCGATGTGATGTGTCGATGCAAAGGGACACGTGGCGGAAAAAAGAAATATCGCACATCAGCGATGCGAAGTTCATCGCATACCATGAAGTGGAAATGTGATGCGATGCGATGAATGTGATGCGATGCAAAGTGGCGATGCGAAGTTCATCGCATATCGCAGATTGAAAATCTCAGAAGAGATAGCACTCGTAAACGCCGAAGTGCGATGAAGCGATAATCGTTGGATCACAGAGTAGAGATCTACGATGTAGATTAGAAGTGCTAATTTGGGCATCGATAAATGTGCAAGATTGGCGGAAATGAAAATTTACGAAGGTATAAGGTTTCCATTTGAGAAGTCACATCGGGAGGATGAAAGAACAACATAGAAACGAAGAAAAAGAGAAATAGCTGAAACGCCAAGATAAAACCTGGTGGGACCCTTTTCATATCGCATATCGGGATATCAGATGGACAAAGGCACACGGGATAACTAAATCGCCGAAGTGTGATAAAGAGAGCAGACATGATAAAGATCAAAGCCGAAGCCTAAAGTATTTCAAGTCTGGGAGTATGTGGATTTTCCTTTGTAAATCGTTTTGAAGAGCAAAAGGAGGATTATAACGTAAAACAAAAAGGAAAGTATGAACGCGGGTAGAAAGGCTCGAGTAAGGACCTGACACAGAGAAAAAGGCAGAATTGAATGTTTAGAAGAGCGGTGAAGGTTGAATGCTGTGGGCACGAGAAAAAGAGGCATGGTCGGGCAAAAGGAGATATGATGGCACTATTAGAAACGCAATAGAATGGGTGAAGTCGGAAAAAATGAGTAGTTATGCAGCAGAGCTAGAATATAACAGTAGAAACTGGAAAGACAGTGACAGCAGCAGAAAAGACAATGTATGGCAAACCAAGAGCTGAAAGGGCTGAGTGAAATATATTATTGTATCTGTAAATATAAATTATTTAATTATTTTTATTGTATGTGATGCAAAGGCAAGTCTCCAAAGGCAAAGAAAAACTCCTCTGTAATACTAAAATGTATACATTCTGTTATATTATTCTGAATGTGCTGGACAAGAAAATGAGAAGGGGGAAGGCAAAGAGTCATACCTGTTCATTTTGAATTCCCTGTGGAATGCAAAAAATTATGGGGTGATCTCTATAAATAATGTTACCAACATACGCATAAAAAAGAGAAGATAATGGAGAAAGAGGTGAGATAATGTAATAAGAAGGAGCAGAGAGAGGAGTTGTGAAGATCCATAGATGATATAAAGAAAATTTGAAGGCTGGAAGGACAACAGTTAAGAAGGAGAAAAACATAGTTGATATCCAGGTAAATCAGCATATGATTTTATTGTACAGTGAGGAAGTTGGTGCTTCCATATCAAGTTGTAGCTTGATAGATATCCAGTTGTAGCTGGCTGAGGTAGGATCCTCCTGTAGGTTGTAGCCTGCAAAAAATAGATGGGAGTTGGAGCTTCCTTGCAAGTTGTAACTTGCAGAATTGAGGTAGTAGCCTCCTGTAGGTTGGAGCCTACATAAAATCAGTGGCGAGGGGGAGTTGGAGCTTGCCTTTGCATCACAACAATAACAAGATGTGGTTTTCTCCCTTATGGGTTTCGACTTATATCTGTTGTCTATGTGCATGATGATTATGTGTTGATATTATGTATTTAATCTGCTTAATACCTACTACTCACTTATTAATATTGTTGTTCCATTGTATATTAAGTTGATCATGAATTGAAGATGTAAACAAGTGTAAAAGAAAGTTTTACAAGACCATGACTACATTAAACTGATTCACCCCCCCCCCCCTCTCAGTTCAACCAAGGGTTCAAAATGTAACAGATCCACCTTCCGACATCTTCATATTAAATAAACGTTTCATAAGAAATACCTTGTTTGAGGCCGAGGGTTTTTCATATAGTTTTGCCAACGCCTTAATCAAACCCTCTGTTGTTGTTTCCTTCGAAATATTGAAGGCTACTGACACCGCGAAGCACAACCTACTGTTCTGAGTGCCTGTCTATCGAGAATATCCCATTCTACGTCTATCATAGTCGTCAGCTTCTTTGTTTTTCTGCTCAATTGTAGGTACAGATCTTTTTGATACAGATAATATTCCATTTTCATCTTCCATAATGGGAAGTTTTGGCCATTAAAATTCTCGACCCTAAACTTACCATCTTCTGCCATTGCTCCCACTCGAACCAGGAACCCTTCTATCTTGCGAGTTTATCAGCCAAATAGACCTTCGGCTCGGATACCAGTTGTTGGAAAATTAAATATTACAAAGAAATGAAACACATAAAATATGTGAAAACACAAGCACACAAAACACATAAAACCAGAGAGACATAGATATATGTGGTTCACCCAGTTTGGGCTACGTCCACCCCGAACAACCATTCCTTCCTTTATATTATCCAGCAAAATGAAGAGACACAACCTACAGCAGATCCGCTATAATATCCTCTGTTCTCTCTCACAGTCTCCCTATCTGTTTCTCGCTCCGAGAATACACATACAATACACAGCCGCAATACAATACCCTCATAAAAGTGAGGGGTTGCCTTCTAGGGCAAAAAACCTTAAACTAAACATAACTTCTACTGTCAGATCATCCACGTAATGAACGACTCAGATTGACTAGAAATTAGTATACTTTTACAAGGCAATTTTACATCTTTTTTTAGCTTTGGGGGCGCTACCCCCGAAACCCCCCGCCAAGGAGGGGCTCCATAAAGTCGCAGCTGCCCCCCCCTGGACCCCCTAGGCAGTGTTTAGTTACGGGCGGCGTTGCCGCCCCCATTAACGTACAAGGGTCCAACGCTGTGATACAAAATAAACAAGATAATCAGGCTCCACACCCAACAGGAGGAATTTTGGAAATTTGTAAGGGGGAAGCTCACAGCCATAGGCTTTGAGTTCTGTGTAATTCTAATATAGATACCAATATCTTGCTCTGGCTTGAACCGATAGTTGCAACACCTTCATGATTTCTTCATTGATCTTGGGCTTTGTAGTGTTTTGTAGTAAAATGAGGGTTGGATGAAGAAACAATTCTACAAACTTCTTATATGAATATTCCTTTTGTTCCTTCATCACTAATGAAGTCCCAAAAATAATTGATTGTTGATTTCCTTCCTCATCCAATTTCTGTAATGAAAATTTGAATTTGTCTCCCCGAGAATATATATAAAAAAAAACTAACACAGAGACATATTTGAATACCTCTTCAGTTCGAAATTTAACAAAATTATCATGAATTGGATCTGCAATGAATTGAATGAAGTTGAAAATGATGGAGGGTTTGGAATCTGTGGAGAAAATGGACATGAATCCTATGATGGATTCATCACCCATTGGTCTGAATAATAATCAAGAAGGTAGGAAATAACTGTGATGATTTGTTTGGATCTTTCAAGGAAAATGGATGATGGAAATGGAGGGTTATTCTTGGGTAATGGATCATTTTCAGTCATAAACAACTCAAGAGTTTGAGCTCTTTTTGAAAAATATAATTTCTGATATATTTCAATCAATGCTTCTTGAGAAAATGGATTGGCATTATCTGTGATGGGGGATTGCATCATTTTTTCTATGGTTTGGGAAGTTATGGTTACTAAAATATCTCCTGTAGGAGCAATAATAGCTCTTTGGTTGGGCACATACCAGGCTCGACATTTTCTAACAAATTCTGGAGCACTATGGCTCTGTGGAAAAATATAATGTTGCAAGTTTGAATCCCACAACCCTATATCATCAAATTTATCTAGGAATTTATCCTCCAACCAACAATACATTTCAAATAATTCAATTTCATAAAGGGTTCATGGATTTTATTGTCTCTGTCTGCTAATGGTATATGATGGAAGTCAATTGGAGGGTGAAGTAATAGACTTACTGGTTCTTCTGTTCCTTTATTCTTTGGAGGCATGATTGGCTCTGTTTGAAATGGCGGAAGCAAGAATTTATGATGGAGAAATGGAGGCCAAGACTGAGAGAAGGCTCTATAACTCAGAAAAATGTTGACAACTGCAAAGATTATTTAAAACCGTGATCAAATTGCTTTGAACAGTGGTCAAACTGTTGTTCTGGAGTTCTGGAAATATACAGAGTAGAGTGAATGGAATTGAATGTTTGAACAAGTTTTTAGTGATGAATTTATAAGAAATATGGCTTAATTCCCGTTGAAAAGGGTGCAGGTACATTAGCCTAACGGTTAGCAATTAAATTAAATTCGCTAATGATTATGGAAGGGCGATAATTAATTTGATTGGAAAACATCACAACCCATGTGTCATGACATGGATAGTGGGTGGGGCAGTGGTTTCATCCGACAGGTAAGCAGGATTTCGGAGGGGTACATCGACAGTAAACAGTTTTATGAGGGAGGTGTGGAATTATATGTTGTTGACACATAACGGTGGGGTCAGCTTTTGAAACCACCATTTTCAGAACCCCCACCCTCGACGTTAAGTTTCAGATGATTGGGGGGGGGGGAGACGAAGTCGCATGTGGGCTATTGGATTTGATTGTGATGCAATAGATGTGCTGTGAGGTGAGCGGTAGTTAGCATACAACGAAGATTAATGAATGGTGGGGTAGGGGGATAGTGAATGCGATGTGACATGGATGGTTGACGAGTAGTAATATGCAACATGTCACATGGTTAATGGAGTAATGATGCATAGGATTAAATCATATGGTCATGCAAATGATTTTTCGGATTATGAAGAATAGAGAGTCATAAGTATGCAGTTTTGAAAAAACTTTCTTAGCAAAGCTCTTCATTTCTTATTCAATACAACAACAAATTACGAGATTCCTATGAAATGTAGAGTTTATTTTGAACTATAAAAACCAACTTGCTCCTTCAACCAAACTTTTATGAATGAAATGAAGGATTCATTGCCTTATTTTTAGTGAAAAACTGAAGATATTTCCATGGGCAGTTTTGACCCTACACTTGACCTATATGAGATGGAGTGATCTGAATCTAGACCTATAAATGGTGATGAAATGATGTGAAGGAGAAACATATCAAGATAGGACTTCTTCAGTGACCAAAATTATTGTTAAAAACTAACTAAATAAAGAAAAAAACATTGACTAATGACCTTATGCAAAAATCTCAAAAGAGCTATTTTTTATCACTGATAAACTGACTCTAACAAAATTTACCTTTATGTGAAGAAAAAAACCATCCTTTTATAATTTTTCAGATGAGAAGAAGAGGATCAAGGTGTAGCAAAGGAATAAGGGATACAAAATTTCATTTTTTAGGAGTAGTTCTCAAGAAAACCAACAATATCAACTAGCCAAAAGTGAACCAAGGAGAGAAAATTACTTGAGAAAAAGGTCAATATTTTATCCCAACAAGTGTTGGAATTGTCAGAGAGAACATATGCACAAGAAATACCCTAACAAAGGAGACAAAGTAAATAAGGTATACCATATTCAAGGAGTTGATACAATGGAGGATATGGGTAGAAGCATGCCTATAATTTAGGCAACCTTGAACAATAGGAAGGTTTATCATTAGGCTCACATGATTGTATTTGAAGTTAACTTTAATAATCAACCTATTTACATTTCATTTTATTTTGGAGATAGTCACATTTACATTAATCCTAAACTAGTCGGAAGATTTAAATTGAAGATAACTAAGCATGGAAGGGCTTGATTGGTTTGGATAGCTACATGGGCTAAGAGGAATATAAATGAATTAGTGAAATAATTTTAACTAGATATGATTGGTTTGAGAAGAAACACAAATTTAAACATCATAGATTTGGGTTCATATGAATTCCTAACTTGTTTGGATAGCTTGGAAAAACACCATGTTTCTTGGAATACTATAACAAAGTATTAAATTTCCTTAATAAATAAGATAAAAAAGATAGGTGTAAGGAATTACAAGGACGATTTTTGTTAGAATTAACAATCATTCAACTAAATAATAATTTTATAAAGGGTGTCAAATTTATGCATCTCACATGGAAGAGATAACTAATGACAAGGTACCAATAATTGAATATCATTTTGTACTCAGATATTTTTTGGATATGTTTACTAAAATCTAAAAATTACAACCCAAAAGGGACATTGAATTCTCTACTGATTTGATACCTAGAGTTTCCATGATATGCAAGACACCATATAGGATGAGCACACTAGAGATTAAGCAATTAGAACTACAACTATAAGATATTTTGGAGAAGGGGTAAATATGCTCAAGTGTGTCACCTTGAGTTGCTTTAGTGCTCTATGTTAAGAATAAATATGGTAAATTGAGTTTGTGCATAGATTTTAGGCAATTTAACAAGGTCACTATGAAAAACAAGTATAATTTTCCAAGGATATATTAATTTTTTAATCAACCAAGGGGAGCTAATGTGTTCTCCAAGATTGACCTAAGGTTATGGTGCCATTAGATGAGGACTAAGGGGGAGGATGTCAACAAGACAACTTTTAAAACCAAATATGGTCATTGTGATTTTTTAGTGGTGCCATTTGGGATATCTAATGCATTAGGTTTCTTATGTGCCTTGTAAATTATGCTTTCTAGAATTATATGTACAAGTTTGTCATTTTATTTTGGATGACTTCATTTTTTATTCAAAATATGAAGAAGAGGATGAGAAACACTTTAGGATGTTGTTAAAGTTATTAAGGGAGCATAAATTGTATGCAAATTTGAGAAAAATCTTATCTTACCAAAGGAAAATTCAATATTTGGGTCATATCATCTCATACAAAGGGGGTGGTAGTAGACCCATGGAAGATAAAATATTTTAGCTAGTTTCCAACACCTAGAAATGTAATAGAAGTTAGGTTCTTTATAGGACTAGTAGGCTACTCTAGGATATTTATTGAGAGGTTTTAAATAATAACACACCCAATCAATTCTTTGAAAAATAACGGTGCATGATTTTAGTGATCTCATAAATATGTAGATTTATTTTTTTATTTTTTTCCAGAAATTCAAAACGTTAACTGGTGCACAAATTCTTAGGATAGTTAATCCAAATGAATATTTTATTTTTTCCACTGATGCATGCGAGGAAAGGCTTGGAAAATTCCTCATGCAAAATGGGCATGTCATATGTTATGAGTCAATAAGTTGAAGGAGCATGAGAGGAAATATTCCACTCATATTTTAAAGTTGGAAACCATCATTCATGCTTTAAAAATGTGAAGGAATTACCTCATGGGAAATATGACTGAATTGAGAAAAAACCATAGTGGTTTGAAGCATTTACTTGGAAAACCAACATTGAATTCCATGCAAATTAGGTAGATGGAATTTTTGGTTGAATACGAAGTCAAAATCAAGCATATAAAGGTAAGGAAAATAAGGTGGTTGATGCACTCAACATAAATATGTATGAAATTAATTTTATAGTTGTAGGTGCATGTAAATATAATTTATAAATAAAATGTTCTAGATGTTGATATTTCAAACCAAGAATACATGAAAATTAAAGAGAAGCTACAAGAAGGTAATGTACAATCACAATAAAAAAAACTTATGAGTTGAAAGTGAATGAAATCCTCATGTATAAGGGTAGAGTTTATGTGCCAAATTGTCAAGGGCTAAAAAATATATTGTTGAGTGAATGCACAAGGTACCCTATGCTAAACACCTAGGGTATCATAAAACAATTTATGCTGGAAAAATTCAATGTTTTTGGTTGGGTAAGAAAAGGGGAGTGGTTGATTATTTAGCTTGGTATATGGAACTCCAAAAGGTGAAGGTTGTGAGAATATGAATCTGGCTATATTACTACAACCAATACCCATTCTAAGGTGGAAGTGGGAAATGATTGTGTTGATTTCATTGCAAATTTTCCTAGGACTATGAGGGAGCATGATTCTGTCATGTTAGTGATGGAAACACTCACTAAGGTTTCCCATTTTATTCCAATGAAGTAAAAAAAAAAGGTAGAAAATATTGTTGAAATGTATATAAATAAAATATCCATTATACGTGGTGCACCTAAGGAAATTATTTTAGAAATGAATCACAAGTTTACATCAAAAAATTGGAAATATTTGTTCAAATGACTTGGAACAAATTTGAAATTTAGTACAACATACCATCTAGAGCCGAATCGGCAGATCGAGAGGGTCATTCAAGTGATTAAAGAGATATTAAAGGATGTAAGTGATGTAAAAACCATCAAAATGGGAAGAGTATTTTCACTCAACAGATTCTACATATAATAATGGGTATCAAGAATATTTAATGATGAGCCTATTTGAGGCCTTGTGTAACACCCTCCTCCCACATTTACCCAAGCGAACTGGTCCACCAGGGTAAACATGTGACAAAGAGTTACTATGATATGGTTCAACTCCCCAAGTATAGTTAAGGAAGTGGAATCGAAAAACCAAAACAAAAATGACCTTCCTCAAGAGCTATAGGACCCCAAAGGGATAATAACCACTCCGGGTGCTCAAGCCCTGAGTTAACTTAATATTTAAAAAAACTATACCCCCATTCACACCCATGAAAATCCATCCATGCAATTGAAATCCTCCAGTTGCATGCAAAATAAGGGCATCCATGTGACTGCTGACTTTTCCAAGTAGTTTTGTACCAACGACCTTGAATTTTGAGAAAAAATTTCAGGGCTAGGACTCATGGCTCTTCCCAAAACTTGATGAAATTATAAGAAATGATAAATAACAAGGAGACAATATCTCTAATGCAAAAATGAACAAGTACCTGTTGACGGTGGTGGAAATCGTTCAACAAAGGGGTATCCCCGATGTGAAGTCCCAATTACACCTCACACCATTTGGAGTAGGAGCCCCATCCAAAATATCAGATCGGTTGCCACGCATTCTTATACATATCCCTTGGCTATATCTTTAAAAAAGAGGGAGGAGTGCTAATGTGCATTCGAAAAGAAAGGGGGGTGTGCCTAGTGAGTTTTTGGTCGCATGTGTGTCATAGTTATTTCACTGTGGAGGGGAGGAAAAGCGAGCCTATAAGAGAGAGGTAGTAGTACCACCTTAGTAGAGACACACATGAACAAGAAGTGCATGTATAAAATAATGCGGAATAGTCCACAAATATGCGATGGTCATTGAAACAAATATGACAAGGAAGATCTGTCTAATATCCATCGAAATAGCCCACAAGGATGGGACAACGATAATAGAAATCACAACACATTAAAATATGATAAGTACCAAAATAACCAAAATATTTCAAATACTTTATCACAAATGAAAGAAAACATGAATTACAAACATTCACAGAATAGTCTTACAAATATCAATAATCAATGCATGAAGAACGTAGTGGCCCATAAGGATTATAATATTAAGTAAAATTTCCAAGTCAGATGTATACAATGAACACCAATAGCTCCAGTAGGTGAGCATTGGAGCCACTCCTTACTCCTCAAAAGAACTAGCTTATCTATCTAATGCCTTGTGGGAGGAGCCAAGGTGAAAAATCATTTTCTCATACAATGAGGGTGTATATATAACCAAGGGGTGATACTTCACCTCCCTTGTGACTCTTTGACTACCCTCATGACTATTTGACTTCCTATGAATTTTCGACTTACATGAATCTTCATATTCCACGTGTGCCCTTTGGACTTCCACTTTAAAATAAATTTCAAATAAAAATTTACATGATACAGTAATGATGTTGAATATGATGACTTGTGACAACACATGACATAACACTGATGACATGGATTGCATGATGATGTGACAGTTCCAGGTGGTCCTTCTTGATGTTTCCTTATTTATGTCTTCTTGAACAGATGATACATGTTATTCTTCTTCCTCCTCCTTATGACTTGAAGATGAGGAATCTTTCATGTGATCTTCATCTTCATCTTTTATTAGAGTTCTATGTTCCTTTGTCTTCTTGCATGTTGGTCATATTATCTCTTCAACTCCATATGTGTCTTCTATCATGTTCTCCATCTCCATCTCCTTCTTCATCATCTTTCCATAGCATGATAAAGTTATTGCATATGAAATTCACTAATGAAAAGATGACACCAGTCTAATAAACCCCTAGTTTAAGATGGTGCACATTGATCCACTGACTAAGTTGGAACTAGGTGACAGGCTGGGAAAGAGGCTCAGTAGTTGTGAAATTGTGTAGCTCAAGTAGTTAGGGGTGAAGCTTAAGCCTTGAGATTGTGAAATGTGAAATTCAGGTTGGGATGAGGAAGAAAATTGCATAGTGTATAAGCTAAGGGTGAGAGGCCGAGGGATTTTGCATTGCTTCAACTAATTGCACAGTTTTGGAGGGAAGATGAGCCTAGGTGATTCGCAATTGCACACTTCAAGAGCTCAGGGCTGAGGCTTGAGCCTTAATATTTCTCACTAGGCATTTTATATAGGACTGGGGAGACAAAATGTGTAGTTTCTAGACTTAGTGAGCTCAAATGTGGGGTTTTTATTCTTCTTGGAAAAATTGCACAGTTTTGGGAGGGAAAGGAGGTTGGGTCATTGCGCAATTCCATAGCTCAGGAAATCAAGGGATTAGCCTAAGGTTATATGTTTCATAGTTTGTATTTGATGCCAGGCTGGGAATATTAATTGTGCAATTCTGGGAAGCAAGGTAGGCCTTTAAGCACTGAATTTGTGAAGTGCGCAGTACATGAAGGTAGGGTCGAGATTGAGCACTGAATTTACGAAGTGCGTAGTACTGGAAGGCACCATCAGGCTTGAGAACTGAATTTATGGAGTGCACGATACTGAAAGGACGGAACTGCACATTGCTCAGTGTCAAAGGACAAGGTTGTAGCTTGAGGGTTGGAACTACGTAATGCACAATTTAGGAAGGTCGGGTGAGGCTAGGTTGCTAGGAAATTTCTGAAAATTGACTAAGTGTGGGACTGAAGAGACTGATGTGAACAATGATATGACTTGACTGTGATCACACACTTTAAACACTTTTACAACACAACAATTTAGATCATCCAGACACGTTGAAAAAATATTTCCCTCAATGTGACAACCTTGCGATGACTTTACGAAAAGTGTAACACTAAAGGTACACGTTGCGACAACTGTGACGACACTTGTGTGATAGTGCTTAAGAATTTTGGAATTAGTTCCACTGAAGTTTACATTTTCATACCATCTCATTCACACAAATATAACCCCTTGAAACCAACAGAACAAGCATGCATACATTGTGTGAAAACTAGCATGCAAAAATACGCCAATTGCTAAACTGTGAATGAATGTTGCAATATGTGGATGACATTGAAAATAACACATGCCAAAGAAAATATAAAATGAAAAATAAACTAATTAAAGTGAGGAAATTGAAAGGGGCACCCGAGAACATGAAAAAAACACTCACGAAAAACAAAGGTTCGTGAAAGCGACAATTTGTAAAACTCACCAAAATGGAAGTACGAACGCAGCTAGAATGTGAGAAAATGTCATTGTCAGTGCACATTAATTGTTTATATGGATTACACATTGCACAATAAAAGTATTAATGGAACATGATATGATTGTCCAAGCTTGCATAAAAGGATGTGCACATGCACTTGTTACGAACTAGGCATGTGTGAGAAAGTGACTTCGAAACTTCTGATCCAAGAAGGGAGCTTAAAAGCATAAACTGATCAAGAAGTGACTATGGAATGATTTATCATAAGATCCAAAATAGGATCCAAAATTTGAGTGTACACAAAATTTTGGAGGGGGTTTGTCGCAACAACAACACTTGGCGACACACGGGTAGAACACTAGCTTCTCTGCATTGGTCAATTCTTTTGTGTAGGATCTAGTTCTTCAGGAAGTATTTATTCATCATTTAGATTACCATGGCTTCCCTACTTACCCCATGCATAAAAAAGTCCCCCTTCATTTCCTTACTTGGTTAAACACAAACATAAGATCAACGATCACAAAATTCCTCGAATCAGGGTAGGGTAATGAAGTTTGCGAGCTTTAGATTTTCAAAGGATATTTTTTCATCTGTGGTGTTGCTCCAATGCTAGTAGGCCTGGAAAATACCCCAATGGAGTCACTTTTGGGACAAAAACATTTATCTACTTCTAGTGAGCCTGGAAAATACCCTGATGGAATTTATTGCTTCACCTCTCTACGCAACAATCCTTTCTCTTCTTTCACATTTATTTATTTATTTATATGGGACTGTGCATCGACACATATTTATTTCATGGGCGGAAGAGGAATCCCAAATTATTGACAGTAGGAGTCGTTTTCCCTTCATATAAGCATATGTAATACCTTTGATATTGGTTTTCTCGTTTAAATTATCCCCTTGTTCTTATCTACTTGATTGGATTAGCTTGAAAATACCGAAACATAAAATTTCAAGTGTAGGTATGAGGTTTCCATAATAAATAGGGAGGTCATGGTTTGATACAAGGATTTATTAATGCAAGGATCATATTTTCCTTTGGAACATCATTGAACAAAATATGTAACCCATATAAGGAAGAAGGATAGAGAGTTAGCCAAATGTTTTGCCACATTCCCTCCTGAGCCAACATAGCATCTTCATGCAATGTTAAGTCCCTAGATTAATAGTGTAGTCCCTTATTGTTGTTATTTTAACCCCCTTATTGTTATTGTTGTACCCATGTAACCCCCATATTGTTATTATTGTGCCCTTACATTATTATTGTTAGGTTGGCTAGGATTATATTGTGACCCCGTGGACTCCTATACATAGAAGGAGGTTTTTTCATTTGTATCATCCAAGAATTATTCATTTATGTAATGTAAAGGAGGTTTTCCCCTCAAAGTGGCTTATTTATAAGGCGTCGATATCTCTTTTCTTCTATTTTTGGAGCTGGTTTCATAACATTTGGTATCAAAGGTTTGGATTTCATGGGTTCGCTACTCCAACAGGTCATCATGGAATTTTTGCTATAAATTTTTTTCTACGAAGGTTTAGAAGATGATATTTGTATCACACAAAGCCAAAATACTGAGGAAATTTGTGTGAAAATTTTAGATCATGGTTTGAAATATTTTCGGAGATATGATATGTGGAATTTAGGGTTTGTGCAGACTCCCAAATTTCATCTAAAAGAGATGACCTTGGGAAAATCGTCATAACTCTCTCTCTAAGAATCAGATTGTAATTATGTAAAAAGTGGCTTAAATTAAATAGACTTTAGTTTCCTGTAGATCAATTTCACTACCAAAGGAGGAAACAATTGACACGTGTCAATCCATACAAGTGCGCTCTACTGAACCAGTCCATAATTAGGTCATTGTGGGAGATTGGGAATAAATTTTCTTTGAAGCATCCAAATCAGGTTAGACCTATGGCATTCGAAATATGATTCATAGGGCTACTCCATGACTGAATTTCAGATATTCAAGATCTGAAATCACATAGATAATTCAGTTTCAATATCGAGCTCCTCAAAAGCAAGAAAAAGATGTGTATTTTTTTGTTTCAAATTGCATAAGTCTTGTTTGAAAAAATGGTTTGAAGTGATTCCAAGGGAATATTGAAGCATAGATATCAGTATTGGGTTCTAAAATTCCCCCTAAAAATAATTCAACACCCATCAAGCTCTCAGAATACTCTACTATGACTCATGAAGATGAAGAAGTGAAACATGATATATCAAAATTACAAGAGCAAGTGCACCAAATTTTGCTCTCGCAAAGAGAAACAAAAAATGAAATGGAAGTTTTGTGGAAAGGTGTCGAAGCTAAGATGTATGGTTTTCATAAAGGTGTGGAAGCTAATATGGATGGTTTGAAGAAATGCATGGAAGCTAAGATGGATGGTATGGAAGAAAAAATGGAAGGTTTGAAGGAAGACATGGAAGGTTTGACAAAGTTGATACAAGAAATGATTCCTAATGGCGAAAAGATAGTAGACGAAACTCATGATGATAGAAAAATAAATTTTAATCGTGATTTCATAAAATCGAATTTTGGATGGAAGACCCACCATATTAAATATTGATATGAGAAAGTTTGATGGCAAGGATCCTGTAATATGGATATTACAGATGGAGCAATATTTTGATCTCAATAATGAGAAAAAAACACAAAAGGCATGCATTTAAACATTATATTTAGAAAAAAATACACTTGTATGGTATCGATGGCTTTGCTCCCATAAAAAGAAATTGTCACTTGGTAAATTTTTATGGAGGAAATGATAGCACATTATGAGGATAAAAAGAGCAACACCTTTTTTAGCCAATTGCTAAATCTCAAACAAAAGGGTTCAGTGGTGGAGCACATTGAGGACTTCCAAAAATTGAATATAAGGGTAACTGATATTCCAGATGAACATAGTATTGATGTATTCATAGGGACTTTAAAGGATAACATCCAACATGAGGTTCGCATTTTGGAACCTGATTCATTAGAGAAGGCATTCAGGTTGGCAAAAATAAATTGAATGTAAAATTATGACGACAAGGAAGCCTACCACTCACATATATAAATATGGAAGTGTTGATACTCCTAGTGCTATAGGTCAATTTGGGAATCATCCCCCAAGACCTGTTCAAACTGGACATCATCCCTAGGACTGATGAAATAGGGTCTATCATCCCCTCATATTTCAGTTGCTATATGCCCTAAGAGAAGAAAAAATCATTCATGGCTTCTATTTTGAGATTTCCAAGGTTTAAAGTATGTGTTATATCACTTATTGACTCACCAATGCAACTTCGAAAGGGACTAACTGCGTTGCAATGCAAAATCCTCCATTCAAGGGTGCACTGCAATGCACTTCCCGACATTCAAGAGTGCATTGGACACCTGGGAGCGGAATTCTCATTGTTTCGAGAATCTCCACATGGACAATGCCTTCTATAAGAGTCCATATGTTTCAAAATTCGAATCCAAGTGTCCATATAACACCTTTTAACTTGGGAACATGTCTTTCCTATTATTAGAAAGTCATTCATTGAGAAACTACCATAAGTTTCCCTATAAATTGAGCACTCATTCTAGTGCTAGGGAAGGAATAAATTTAGTAAAGTTATGTTGTTGGATTCTCATTTGAAAGAGTGAAAGTATTGATATGATGTTGGTATGATGTTGGATGTGATGAGGCTAGAATGAAGTTGGAGCAGGTTGGAAACAAATCGATCCATTGGTTGTAACCTCCCCTTTCTATTCTTTAATAAAGATTGTTGTTCATTTCCCATATATATGTATCTATTTCTTGTGCAATGTATTCTTGAATGATATATATATATATATATATATCATATCTAATCAATTTTATTGACTAATATAAGTAGATATATGTATATTGCATGTTGTTTGTTGTTCTCTATTTGTGTTTGCAGGAATCTATCTGGCGATTTGAGTTGGATTGAAAGTGATGGAAACAACGACAAACGGATAAGGAGAAGCAATTGAATCACAAGTAGGCTCTTTCACCATTCTATATATCTGCTTGTTTCAGAGAAAGTGATAGTAATTATTTCCTCTGTTGTTCTAAGTGACTAGCACCACACTTAGGGAATTTGGTTTCTCTATTGATCACAATTTCGCATAACAAATTGGCGACTCCACTGGGGAGTATCCTCTCATTCTTGGTGTTTTTGCCTCTACTTATCCTCATCAGTAGAATCTAATTTTAGTTATTAGACATTTGAATGAAATAATTGCATTAGAAGTGTGTTCGAGTGCTTTTTTTTCAATCCCTATTGCGCCCAACGCACTATTGGTCAAGACACAGTGCACCGCAGTGCACTGTCTCCCACTCAGGGGTGCTCGAAAAGACAAGTGCTTGGAAATATTTTCACATTATCAAAGTTTAAAAAGAGCTAAAAGAAGACTCTAGGGGTTCCTTTTTCGTCGTTATCGAAGCTCGAAAAAGAGATAAAAGTGAGCTTCAAGTCCTTTTTCATTTTTATCAAAGCTCGAAAAATAAGGATAAAAGTATGCTTTGTGGTCAAATCGTTCTTGAATAAATGTGTGTGACTAATCTACTATATCAGTTGTAAAACATGTTCAAAAAAACATCAAACAGATTAAAAATACAAGTTTCATAGAAAAAAATGAATAAAAACTGTAGTCATCACATTAAATATGATTTTGAAATAATCAAATGACTAATTAAAATATTTTTAACCATTCATTTTTACCATTTGAATTTTGGAGCTCTGAGCCAATCATTGCTCCCAAACTTCAGTAGTTGATTGCGACAGATTCTGTGGACAATTTTCCTCACCGTTTGATCTAGGTTGGAGCTATGAACATTCTCTTTCCTTCAGTAGCATTTATGTTTCATTTCATTGCAATTTTTTAGGGTTTTGAGCCCCTTAGGGTAAATTTATTTTTCTTAGAGGAAAACACACCCTTGAATGTCGAAAGATGCATTGTAGTGAACTGGAATTTAAGGCCAAGTGCATATGCAACACACTTTCCCTTGACCTGGGGTGCGTTGTGCGCAATTTCCATTTTTTTTTTCCAATGTGCCCAAATTTTGCCTAGATTTTTGCATGAAATGGATCCTTATGAGTCTTATGATTGTGTTTCAGGTATTAATCAAACCAAAATGATGATTACATGGAGGGAAAGAGAACATGAGGAACATAACGTGATTTCCCTAAACGATCCGGGTACGGTAAGAGCCCTCAAAGACTGTGGGTTGCTAAAGTACTTCAAAATGTCGGGTATGAGGCAACAAAGGGAACTGTTGGAGTTCCTTGTTCGTTCATGGGATCCAGCGATAGAGGAATTTCACATTGGGGACAAAGTGGTCCCAATATTAGTGGAGGATATTTATTTTCTCATAGGATTAACGAGGAGAGGTCCTCCCATTTCTCTTTGAGGGTCTACTCTCGAAGGAGAGACAGTGAGAGATTATATATTGCAGTATTGCAATCTAGGGACTAAACCTAGTAAGGATGGAAATATAAAAATTTGTGATTTACGTGATTTTCCATTTAGTACCATCCTATTCACTATCGCAAAGCTTGCTGGTACCACTACACTACATGTGGCAAACAAATCTTACATGCAGTCTGCACTAGAGTGCTTGGAACCAACAATTTTTAACTAGGCTAAAGTTGTCCTCTTTCAGATGAAAGAACATATGACCAAGGAAAAGGGAGGAAGGAGAAATAATTTCAACTATGGTTCGATCCTGATTTATTTTTCCTTAGAGAAAATTTCATTGATGCAACCCCAGCATGTGACACTAGCCATATTTGGCCCTAGATATCCAAGGATGCAGAGATGGGTAGAACTGATGGCTATACATATTGGTCAATCAAAAATTGTATTATTGACTTCATTCTTTGCCCGGTTTAGGTTACAGATGGTCACCATTGATTCTTATGCATATCGAGGCATAGATTTTCGAGGAGATCCATATTTGGCTCTAGCAGACGGCACTCAATGGGGTGCAATTGATAAGAATTTTTTGACCATGTTTTTTTATTTTTCTAAGGTTTATACATGTTTTTTATTTTGATGTTTCCCAAGACTAAACTAAAGTTTTGATGTAATACATATGTAGGTCGATTTCGACCAGTGGGACAGCCAGAGCAGGGAGCAGACGAGCGTGCAGAGAGGGTTGTCGGGAGAGAAATCCTTCAGGATTTGGATATGAATGAGACTATTGCTGAGATACATCATCACATACATGGATTGACTCTCAGGATTCTGGATTGTCGAATCGAAGAGTTACCCATGAGACTGTAGTGCCATACTATTGGCGTCGTAATTGTTGGATGCAGTTATTGCATAGGATAGCTAGATCAGTAACATGTTATCATGAGCATCACTAGTTTACTTTTGACATTTTGCATACATTTTGAGGTCAGATGACCAATGTGTCTTGGGCACAAATTTTGTAAAAAACTATAACTATCTATCTATTTTTTTTCAATGTTTTCCTATGTTTATTGCGCAATCCTATTCAATTATGTAATGTGAATTGAAAATATGTTTTTACATTGTTGCAAATTTCTGTTGGTAACATAATTTGCTAAGGAATCAATTAATGTGTTCAAGTTTCTGGAAATGTTTTGATATTGAATGAAATAAAAATGTCTTTCCAAAAGTAGAACTCTTAGGAACATACGATGTAGTCTTGGATTTCTGATAGTATAAACACTAGTAAGTTGCAGTACCACAAGTTGTGAGTCTAACCTAATGATGATGTGGTTAATACCAAATGAAATGGCATGAGAGAGAAGTTTTATAAACGCATTATACTCAGTGATATTTTTTGTAGATCGACCGATACAAATCCCTTGAAAAATCGCTAACTCATCGTTTGGAGTGAAAATGGCCCACATTACATAGGATAGATTCTGTGTACTACAACTAGCACCATCAGCATACCCAAATAATGGTTCTAAAGATTCAGACATCTGCGATGAAATGTGAAGCGGATTACCAACTTCAAGAAAACTCTAGAAAAACAAACTAATATAGTAAATTCAAGTCAATAGCATATATACAATATAATACAATAATTTACTACGCTCATGTTTAAGCATAGTAACGTTTCAGATACAACCCATTTCAGGGTTGTGCCAATGGAATTCTATCATAATCGGCCATCTCATAGGAACCCTTAGCAAGAACTCTTTTGACAATATAAGGGCCATGCCATAACGGATTAAATTTCCCTGTATCTATTACACCAACTTCCTGATCATAAAGAAGCACTAGGTTACCCTATGAGAAGATGTGAGGCTGGAAATTATTGTTGTATTGCACCTTTATATGTCTCTTATGTGATTTTTTGGCCAATGCAGCTTCACGATGCATTTCATCAAGGTGGATGAGCTTAAAAGGAAGCGCTTCTTCAGAAGAGGTGTCAGGTAACAAGTCAAGGACGAATTTTAATGACGATATTTCAAATTGTATAGGAAATATAGATTCCATACCATACACCAATTGAAAGGGGGTAAATCTATTTGTGTTTCTCACCGAGGTTCAGTACGCCCACAAAGCCGAGTAGAGGATGAATTGCCAATTTATTTTATGAACTCCTATCATTCGTTGAAGAATTCTTGTAAGAATCTTGTTAATAGCCTCAACTTGTCCATTTGATTGTGGATAATAAGGAGTAGAACTATCATGGAACAATCCTAATATGATATTCAACTCATTCATTATGTGATTGCATAAATGCTTACCACGATCTGTGACTATAGCCTATGGAACACCAAACTGTGAGATGACATGATTGAAAAAGAATAATGTAGTTGTTTCGTATGTGTTGTTGAATGTAGGCATTACTTCAGCCTACTTGGTAAAGTACTCTATTGTGACAATAATATAACCGTGCCCCCCGGAAAAGTGAGGGTTGCAGGTCATGAAGTCAATGCCCCATTTTGAAAATGGTCCCACAACGATAACAAGATGCATCATCATTGGCAGTTTACAGAATCTACAATCAAATATCTGACACGCATGACAACTTCTAACCACGAAGATGTAGTTGTGAAATATGATAGGTTAAAAGTAACTGGCGCAGAGTATCTTCTGCGCAGTAGCGTATCCATACAAGTGTCCACCACAAGCCCCAACACGACAATAATTTAAAACCTTTTCGGCCTCCTCATGAGTGAGGCACCTCCTTAAAATCATATTCACACCATGATGATAAAGTGTATCGCCGACGATCAGATAATATTTGGCTTGGTATTGAATACATCATTGTTTAGAGCGAGAGGTATCTAGCCAAAAATTTTTGGGTCTGGAGATAAATGATAAAATTTCCATACAAAGGATCAAATGATCCGATCAGAAACAAAGACTCATCAGGAATTGATGATTCCGATGTAGTAGTATCAGAGGGAAGGTCGCAGAGAAGCTCAAGAAAAAATAAATACTTATTTGACTTGGATTTGATGAATTCAAAATAAAACTTTGCAAAATGACGATCCATTTTTAATAATTTCCCCCTAATAATTGATGTGATAGAATGTAAGTCATGGGGTTGCAATCTGAAATGAAAATGGTCTTCCAAAATAGGATATAGTGGCAAAATCTTTGGACAGATTGAACGACTGCCAAGGCAAGCTTTTCAACGTATGAATACTTCACTTCTGTATCATTTAGATTACGACTCAAATAATATATCGGATGTTCTGTCCCATCTTCTTCTTGGACCAATATCATAGAAATGGTCGTATCAGTCGTGACGATATATAAGAAATAATCACTCTGATAATTGGGGGGATACATTAATGACGCCCAGATAAGTGTATCCTTGACAGCATCAAAATAAGCTTGTGAAACCTTATCCCAATGGAAAGGAATCCCCTTGTTCAAGAGCCAAGTAAATCCTTTAGCCATTTCGTCGTAGTTGGGCATGACCCTCCTTAGGAAGTTAGCCTTTCCTTGAAGTTTCTGTAACTGAAGAAAATTTGATGGCGCAAAAAAATCAAGAATGGCCTGGACCTTCAGTGGGTTGATTCAAATTCCTTCTTTTGAGACTACGAATCCTAGCAAATGAACAGAACCAAAACAAAACATACATTTATGTGGATTGTGTTGAGAATGCAGCAAGATGATGGAGCTTGGTGAAATGAAGTCGCCTTCACCAAGTGGGCCCGCAGGCGAATTCTGGCGCAAAGTCTATTTTTAGACTATGTCTATTTTTAGACATATGGAGCATGGTTCGGGGATTCCAGTTTGAGATTCTTGGAGCATTGGTCATGTTGGTAAAAATAGATGAGACTCTATTTTTTAGGTCGAAGAGGTTGAAGGCTATTTTTAGACTGCCTCTCCTAAAAATAGGGAAGTCAAATATTATTTACCCTTAATAATATTTGGACTCTAAATAGCAGTTTACTCTCTTGGAGCACTTCAGTTCGAGCTACAGAAGTGGCTCATGCATCTGACAGAGGAATCACGTGGTTCCCAAGGGTTTGATGGCATCATGCATGGTTGACTTCAGTTGGACTTCAGTGGCAGAAGTTTGGAGGAGTTAATGAGACGGATAGTGGAGTTGTGTTCTGTTTATTTTAGTTGAACTAGTTGAGATTAGTTTAACTAGCTAATCAATTAGTTATGAGTGGAGTGAATTAAATATTATTTAATTCATTAATTAGTAACTCATTATTCAACTCAAGAACACATCAGTTCACTACGGTGCATGATCAGTTCAGTGGAGACCAGTGAAAGAGGTAGATGAAAGGGTGGAGTTAGCTATCAGTGGCGACATCAGTTGTGCATGAGATTTGCACCACACTTGGAGGATTTTTCCATGAAAATTGCGCAGTGAAGCCAAGGAGATTCGAACCTTGGATCTCTATATAGACAAGCATGGATTGCGCAATAGAGGCAAGGCAATTGGCGGTGAGTTTTGAACCAGTAACCTGTTCAAAACTGAGCTAGATTGTGAGTAACTTTATGAGAAAGTACTGAGTACTTGTGAGGAGTATTGTACTGAGTTTGTTACTTGATTTCTCCATTATAATATACACAATAGCTGCGGGGTTTTCAGCTATAATCTTTCCCCATACATACTGTGTTAATTTGTATGATGATTTGATGTGTTATCGCTTGATTTTATTTCCGCATGTTTGATGATCTGAGTTGATCTGAGTGGAAGAGATTATGTGTTGCATATAAATTCGAATTGTATGTGATCAGGATAGTATCGGTGGATAATTAATCATTATTCAGCAAATTTCTACATGGTATCGGAGCTATTGAAGCAGAGATTGATCATCATAGTGATTACAAACTTATTTCGGTAGACAGAGTCTGCATGCGGGCCAGGTAGCCTCTGGATTCATCTTTCTTCAGAAAGTGAAAGGTCTGGTAAATGCCCCTTGCAGTCGATCTCTGTGCTAGAAATAATTTGTTATCACAGATCTAGAGCGGTTGAGCTTTGAGGTGGAATTCGAATTTTGCAGCAGTTTTGTTTTCTTGGTGCTGGTGTTGAAAATGTCTTTCAACGGTTTGCGACTCGAATATGCTCTTGAAGGCAGTTCGAATTATGTTGCAATGGAAGGATCGCATGGAGGCAGTATTAGAAGATAATGGTCCGAAGGAGTTCGTAGATACGGATGTCCAAAAGCCCACTGATCCTGCTGAAGTTGAAGCATGGCAAAAGAAGATGGCGAAATGTCGAAGGATCCTGTTGGAGGGCGTCAAGGATCATATTGTATCCAACCTGCATGGAAAGGCTTCTCCATTTTTAATGTGGAAAGCTTTGACGGATCTATTCCAGAGTAAGAGTGACCAAAGGAAGCTGGCGCTCAAAGATAAGCTCAGAACATCAAGATGGAGAAAGGCAACAGTATCGCCAAATACCTCACGAAGTTCACTCAGTGCAGAGATGAGCTGGGAAGTGTGGGGGTGACTGTCGAAGACGAGGACATGGTCGACCTGGCTCTCTTTGGTCTTCCGAAGGCTTGGCACTCATATCAAGATAGTGTCAATGGTCGGGAGAAGCTACCAGGATGGGAGCGCCTTTGGGCGGATCTCATGCAGGAGGAGATAAGGAGGACTACTCGAGATGGATCTTCATCAAAGGGAGCTGATGAAGAAAACTGCACTTTGGTTGCCAAAGAAAAGAAGGGGAAGGGTAAGAAAACCTCTCATTCTCGTGCAAAGGGCAAGAAGCAGGATATGGCGAAAGTGAAGTGTTTTCACTGCCATGATCACGGACATTATGCTACCAATTGTCCAAAGAAGAAGAAGAACAAGCAAGCGGGAAGATCTGCAGATGGAGAAGCTTTGGCTTCACAGTTCGAGCTTGACTTTTCACTGATCGTATGCTTGGTTTCAAGTGTGATGGGATCGGTGTGGTTCTTGGACAGCGGTGCATCATTTCATATGACGGGAGATCGGGATTTGTTCTCAGATCTGGAGGACAAAGATTTGGGTGTGCACATCGAGATGGGCGATGATGGTAGATACAGTGCGACTGGTATCGGTACCATATCCTTTCAGAGGGAGTCTGGTAAAACCTTTGTATTGAGGGATGTCATGCATGTACCTGGATTGAAGAAGAACTTGATCTCTGTGGCGATGTTGGAGGATAAGGGGTATGATGTGGTCTTCAGCGAAGGAAAAGCCTTCCTGCGCAGTAAGACTACTGGAGAGACCCGAAAGATAGGGGTTCAAACCAAGAACCTTTATCAGTTGCAGGTAGATGGCTACGCAGCTATGGCATGCAAGGCGGGAGAAGTGGTGAGCCGGGATGATGAGGGCGAACTGTGGCACAGGAGATTGGGCCACCTTCACCATGGAGCTTTGAAGATTCTGCAGCAGATTTCTACTGGTCTTCCTAAAGGCACTCTTGCGCAGTCAGATCAGTGCAAGGGGTGTACTTTAGGGAAGTATGTGAAAGCCACCTTTCACGAGAAGGATAGTCGCGCCACGACGATCCTTGAGAGAGTTCACACAGACGTGTGTGGTCCTTTCTCAGTTGCTTCGACAGCAAAGCACAGGTATTATGTGATCTTTGTTGATGATTTCTCTCGAAAGTACTGGATCTTCTTCATGCAGAAGAAGAGCGATACATTCGCGAAGTTCTGTGAGTTTAAAGCACTGGTCGAGAAGGAGTCGGGAAAGAAGGTGATTGCTCTAAGGAGTGATAACGGTGGTGAATTCATCTTGGCTGAATTCAAGGAGTTCTGCAGCGCAGAAGGGATTCGGAGAGAGCTCATCGCACCCCATAACCCACAGCAGAACGGGGTGGCTGAGCGGAAGAACAGAACGATCGTGGGTGCTGCACTGGCGATGTTGCATGATCAGGGCCTACCCCTTCACTTGTGGGCTGAGGCATGCAATACAGCAGTGTATGTGCAGAACCGTTGTCCTCACAAGGTTCTTAGCATGAGTACATCGGAGGAGGCTTATTCTGGCAAGAGGCCTGATATTTCCCATTTGTGGATTTTTGGTTCTCCTGTCTACATGCATGTGACGAAGGATGTGAGAAGGAAGCTGGATCCAACTGCTGAGGTTGGAATATTTGTGGGGTACACTGATACACCTCACAACTACCGGGTGTATTTGTTAGAGAGTCGCAAGACTGTTGTGCGACGGGATATAAAATTTCAGGAGGAGAAAGCCATGCAGTGTTCGCTTGAGAGGGAGCTACACTTGCATGCAGATGAGGAGCTGTTAGTTCCTAAGGAGGAGCTTCCGGAGGTGGATCAGCCACAAGAGGAGGTTCATGAGGTGGAAGAAACCATCCAGGAAGCGCCAACCATCAGAGGGCACATGCGCACTACAGAAGCTGAGCGACTGGCTCGGGATGCAGAGAAGGTTGTAGGACCACCTACAGCACAGCGCAGACAGAGACAGTCACCGGATCGGTACACTGGATACATGGCTCTTGTGAGTCAATGTGTTGTGACGGAGCCATCCTCTTTTGAGGAAGCCATGGAGGAACCCGCATGGGTTGATGCCATGATCGAAGAATATGATTCGATCATCAGGAACAGTGCATGGGAGATTGTCCCAAGACCGGTTGGGAAATCAGTGGTAGGTTCGCGATGGATCTACAAGGTGAAGCAGGCAGCTGACGGGAGTGTGGAGAAGTACAAGGTGAGATTTTTCGCCCGTGGCTTCTCACAGATCGAGGGGATTGACTATGAGGAGACTTTTGCACCTGTCGCAAGGTACTCTTCCATACGGACGATCCTTGCTCTCTCAGCGCAGATGGGGTGGCACATTCATCAGATGGATGTGAAGACTACGTTCCTCAATGGAGTTATTGAGGAAGAGGTGTACATAGAGCAGCCTGAAGGTTTTGAGATCTTCAGCAGTGAGTCGCATGTGTGCCGACTCAAGAGAGCACTGTATGGGCTGAAGCAAGCACCTCGTGCTTGGTACACTCGGATAGACAGCTACTTTACCGGGCTTGGATTCTCCAAGAGTGAGGCGGATCCAAACCTGTACCAGATTGTGGTGGAGGGGAAGCTGTTGATCATCGTACTGTATGTAGATGATCTGATTTTGACTGGCGATGAGCAGTTGATACTTTCATGCAAGGAGGATCTTGCACGAGAGCTTGAGATGAAGGACTTGGGCATCCTTCATTATTTCCTGGGATTGGAGATTTGGCAGCGCAGTGGAGGACTGTTTGTTTCTCAGGGCAAGTATGCCCGGGAGATTCTGGAGAGGTTCAACATGCAAGGCTGCAAGCCTGTTGACACCCCTCTTCCTGGAGGTTGGAGGAAGGGAGATGCTACTTCGAAGGAGGTAGTGGATGCCACTGCCTATCGACAGTTGGTGGGATCGCTTATGTATCTGGTCAATACACGACCCGATATATGCTATGTAGTTAACCAGCTTTTGCAAGCTATGGTTAAGCCTACCAAGCTCTTTTGGAAGGCGGGCAAGCATGTATTGCGCTATATCAGAGGCACATCGGGATATGGTCTATGGTACAAACAGGAGGATGGAGTGAAGCTTTCTGGTTTCACTGATGCAGATTGGGCAGGGAGCCCAACGGACCGGAAGAGCACTTCTGGAGGAGTTTTCAGCATTGGGTCGACAGCAGTTTCCTGGTACAGCAGGAAGCAGAGATCCATGGCACTCAGTTCAGCAGAGGCCGAGTACATGGCAGCTAGCTTGGTTGCATGCGAGGCTATTTGGATGAGGAAGATCCTCGCAAGGTTGTTCAGGTTGCATTTGGAGCCTACAGTGATCTACTGTGATAACCAGAGCTGCATCAAGCTCTCGGCTAATCCAGTATTTCATGATAGGTCCAAACATATCGACATCAGGTACCATCACATCAGAGATTGTGTTCAGCGGAGGATCATGATGCTTTCATATGTTCCCACGGAGGATCAGGATGCCGACATCCCGACGAAGGCGCTCACCAGGAGCAAGTTCGAATTCCACAGAGGCAGGATAGGGATTGCAGATAATCCATATCTTGCTGAGAGGGAGTGTTGAGAATGCAGCAAGATGATGGAGCTTAGTGAAATGAAGTCGCCTTCACTAAGTGGGCCCGCAGGCAAATTCTCGCGCAAAGTCTATTTTTAGACTATGTCTATTTTTAGACATATGGAGCATGGTTCGGGGATTCCAGTTTGAGATTCTTGGAGCATTGGTCATGTTGGTAAAAATAGATGAGACTCTATTTTTTAGGTCGAAGAGGTCGAAGGCTATTTTTAGACTGCCTCTCCTAAAAATAGGGAAGTCAAATATTATTTGCCCTTAATAATATTTGGACTCTAAACAGCAGTTTACTCTCTTGGAGCACTTCAGTTTGAGCTACGGATGTGGCACATGCAACTGCCAGAAGGAAATATGATTTTTTTATGGGGTATTGAGCTCATGCATGGTTGACTTCAGTTAGGACTTCAGTGGCAGAAGTTTGGTGGAGTTAATGAGACAGATAGTGGAGTTGTGTTCTGTTTATTTTAGTTGAACTAGTTGAGATTAGTTTAACTAGCTAATCAATTAGTTATGAGTGGAGTGGATTAAATATTATTTAATTCATTAATTAGTAACTCATTATTCAACTCAAGAACACATCAGTTCACTACAGTGCATGATCAGTTCAGTGGAGACCAGTGAAAGAGGTAGATGAAAGGGTGGAGTTAGCTATCAGTGGCGACATTAGTTGTGCATGAGATTTGCACCACACTTGGAGGATTTGTCCATGAAAATTACGCAGTCAAGCCAAGGAGATTCGAACCTTGGATCTCTATATAGACAGGCCTGGATTGCGCAATAGAGGCAAGGCAATTGGCGGTGAGTTTTGAACCAGTAACCTGTTCAAAACTGAGCTAGTTTGTGAGTAACTTTATGAGAAAGTACTGAGTACTTGTGAGGAGTATTGTACTGAGTTTGTTACTTGATTTCTCCATTATAATATACACAATAGCTGCGGGTTTTTTAGCTATAAGCTTTCCCCATACATACTGTGTTAATGTGTATGATGATTTGATGTGTTATCGCTTGATTTTATTTCCGCATGTTTGATGATCTGAGTGGAAGAGATTATGTGTTGCATATGAATTCGAATTGTATGTGATCAGGATAGTCTCGGTGGATAATTAATCATTATTCAACAAATTTCTACAGATTGAGGCATATTTGGTACTGTCGACAACGTATAAAGATAGCTCTCAAAATAATCGGGTGATCAGTCTGGTTTTGTGAATGCGTAGGTAAATCATCTAGATAAGGTTGAACAATGTGCTTAATTTCATTGAAATCATAATTCATTGCTCTCTGAAAATTTTCCCCAGCGTTCTTTAAACCAAAAGGGAGTTTCTGATAAGAGAATGTGCCCTAGGGACAAATGAATTTTGTGTTATATTGGTCCTCTAGGCAGATATTGGTTTGATTGTAGCCAGAAAATCTATCCATGACCAAAAATGTTTCACATCACGCACAATCATCAATAATCTGGTTGATAAAGGGAGTAGGATAGTTGTCTTTTGAACAAGAAAGATTGGCATCCTAATAATCGACGCACACTTTGATTTCCCCTTGCTTCTTCATGACAGGAACATTGGTATAAACCCAATCAGTTAGGGGAACATGGTAAGTGAAACCAACATGCAAAAAAATTTCAACTTCTGCTTTAATGGCAGCCGCCTTCTTCAGATGAATAGGACGAAGGTGTTGACATACCAATTTTACATTAGGGTACATTTTAATAGAGTGTTCAATGATACTAGTATCCACACCTAGAATTTCCTCATAAGACCAAGCAAATACATCACAAAATTCACAAAAGAGAGAGCAATAAGTTTTGAGTTTTGATGGAGAACAAGAAACGCCGACATGAATGTTTTCTACAACGTCGGGTTTGGTCGAAATATCTATAGAAATGGTTTTTTATATTTGATAAATTTCACTCAGATTCCATTTCATTAATAGGAAAATAATTCGAAAAGAATATTTTTATCGATGGGTGATATAGTTCAATAATATTATCTTCTTCGGAATCCTGAAGATGGGAACGATGATGATGATATTCCCATGGTTCTCCTTCTGGCATCATGGATTCTACAATATTCTCATATGTCGAGAAAGTGGATGAAAAAGGATCATATGGAGTACCAAAATATAATGAACGATCAAACCAAACGACCGGTGATAATGATTTCAGATTCTCCACCCAAGCCATGTAGATTGATTTCTATGCCATCTCAATTGGGTTGGGTGGCAGAAATTCATCCAATGTAACAACTTCAGAAGCACATGTAATCTTCCTTAAGCCAGATGGAGTGGAAGATATCATGTAGCAGGTCTCTATATTTGCAATTTTTGCCGACGTCACAAGCGACGGTAATGAAAAGGTTCCCATGAGGTAAGAATCCTTTAAGAGTCCTACACCAATGTTCTGAGTGCTATTTGGGGTGCATGAAATAACAGAATGCTTCCAGATACCTAGGAACTGGAGGCAAAGAAGGATATTTTATTGATGAATGTGATAACACCTTTATGTGGAAAGGCGATCATTCTAAAATATGAAGAGACAATCGTAGTCATAGCATATACCCATGGCCTTTTGAGTAAAATGTGTTATTCAAGAGGTCCATCAAAGACCTCAACTTCAACATTTACTGTTTTTCCCCATAGTTCGACATGCAGGTTATTGATGATACCACAAGGCTTATATGTATGACCGTCAAAAGCTTTCAACATCATAGGCGATTAAGATAGGCACGGCGAACCAAGTAACTTCCAGTAGTTTAGAGACATAATGCATGTAGATTCTCCCTCATCAATAATATTACGGTGAACGAGGTGATTGAGAACATTTACTTGTATGGATAATTCCAATTCTACTGGAAATTGCGACACATAGCCCGTATGATTAAATAATACAAGATTGGAATCTGTCGGATCAATTCCACCAATTTCCGACAACAAAGCCTGTTTCTGGGAGGGAAAATTTTGAAGTACCTCAAGCATCGACAAAGCTTAATGGGTTTGAGCCAAATATCCAACTATTATAATTTTGAGCAGCTCGGGCATGAGGATTGAATATTGATTTATGAACGACTCCCTTTGGTGGCTTTATTGTCAATTCAGGAATAATAGTTGGCAGTATCGATTCCGTAGACAGATTCATGGTCGAGGTAGTAGGTTGATCAGTAACCTGATTACCGTAATCTTTATTATGCTTTGACACCAAAACATCCGTTGTTGGCTTCGTGAGAGAAAAAATAAGAACTTGGGAACTAGAAGCTAGATCCGTAGCAACCAAATTTGTGTCTGGATTTGGAAATGGATCTATCAACATAGCGGATGCATGTGAGGTCTTAATCAATTTTGAGACTTTGGTGCAGTGAGGACAGTCTCGAACAAAGTGCTCCTCATTACAAATTACGCAAGGGTAAAGAGGTTTCTGATTTCTATTTTTTCGATCAGATGATCGTTCTTGCAGGGTAGAATTTTTCTTTTCTTTGATTTCCCTTTTTTCTTACTTCTGGGTTGCTTGTCACTTTTGCCTTTGTCAGATGACATGACATGAATTTCAGAAGAAGGTGTAGGATCAGATGCAGTAGTGTGATGTGTGATTGCAATACCGATCATACTATCGCTGGCATGAGCCACATCCTCAATTATAGATGGTAATAGGGACTTAATGAACCACTTAGCAAGGTGCTGATTAGGGACAAATGTCTTGATCATTCTACGATGGTGACACCACTCATGAATATGATCAGAAATGTGAGTAGCATTAGTCTGTTTGAAATTTTTCAATAGTTCCATTCCAGTTTCATATCATATGCGTAACTGGAAGTGGGTCAAAACGATAGTAGCTAAGGCAGTGAAATTATCAAATGAAGCTCTTGGTAACTCAATGTACCATTTTGCGTTTGGACTAGTAAGCGTACACTGGGAAAGATTTAAGGGTGAAATCTTGAAGTTGGGAAACACTTTTTGGCGGATAGATAGAATTTGGGTGAAATTTTTAATTTCTCGTCCGAGAAAATAGTCAACTCAATTTCTCGACCGAGAGTTTTTAAAACTCTCGTCCGAGAGATTTTTAATGTTTCGCCCGAGAGTTTGATTGGGCTTGACCGGAGTTAAAATACTCTCAGATGAGAGTTACGTATTTTCTCATCTGAGAGTTGTATTGACATAAACTCTCGGGTAAAATCTCAGCATAGAGTTTTTTTAACTCTCGTCCAAGATTTTTACTCTTATAAAAAAACCCCAAAATTCCTGTCCCCCCCCTGACATTCTACACTGGAGCACTATCGTTTTCATTCTGCACTGGAGCTGTCGTTTTTGCTGGATTGGAGATTTCGTTTTCGCTGGAGCATTCAAGCCATCATGAGCACGTAGATTCTTCTAGCCAATTAAGTATCTTTTCAGCAAGAGTCCACCTTATGCCTTGAAGATATCGAAGGAATACTTATGATCTTTTGTTTTCAAAAATTAAAGGCATGATTGCAATCATCCCATGCAACAGTACATTCTTCACTTATTGCACTTGCTTCATTTTCCTGCCACTCAATACAGAGGTCCATAATGTGATTTCTGTCAATTGCACAATTATCAACCACAATATCCCACACCCAAAGGGCCACAACATTGCACTTCTTGATTTCTAAACGTTTGGCCTTCTTGGTGGAAGTGCTTGGTCTAGCTTGAGAGCTGGAACCCTCACCAGAGGGCACGGGAATCATATCTACGTCTGTTGAAGCCATTGTCCGCTATAGAAAATTCTAATAGTAACAAACCCTGGTAGCGGTGGTGGAAGCTGGCGATTTCACTCTGAGACCAGGGATCTGAATAATATTGTGAAAAAACTAACTCCCAATGAACGGAGGGCCCCAGGAAGGTTTATGATTTTGAATCTTTGATAGAATTATTGATTACAAGGAACTGAAAATTTGGGCTCTAATCTCTATAAGTCTAAGGTGGCTTTGATTATTTTCTACCCAATAATAATGACTCAGAAATATTCACATTTGTTAATGGTTTTGAACATCTATCATTAATTAGAAGAATTGTTTCAAGATCCCTATTTTTTGCCCTCTTTTCAGTTTGTACCTACAAGTCCAATCCCACTACTACCAAGCCTTGTCATGGCATTTTCATTATGTCAATTGAAACCGTTTCATCTTGATTGCACATGTGATTGATGCTAACCAAAATTTTTTATTGGAGGTGGATATAACTTTTTGGTGCCAAAGGTAGAAGGCTCTAAGTGTGAAATTGTTGTAACTAAAGTGTCCTTAAGAGAAACGTTTCTAAGACACCATTAACATCCTAGCTCTAGTTACCATATTTCTTGTAGAATACCACTAGGCTTTATCTGGTTGAGGAATTCACTGCTCTTGTGAAACCCCAAGATGGACTGGCTATTGTTCAAAAGCTAAGCTCATATAAGACAGAATAGTTCTTAACACATTTTTTGCGAGATATTTTACTTCCCGAATGAGCTTCCTCTTGGACTACCAACTTAGCAACCAAGGAATCTTGATTATGTTGTCCTGTATATAGTCATACAATATCTTATGGTTTCCATGTATCTCCAAGGTATTTGTTGAAGACAATTTAGTTCTTTTTCTTTTTTCCACATTGGAAAATGCTTGATCCATTTTCTGTTCATCTTGATTTTGTCTTTACATGGCCCTTGTGACCCTTCTACTATACGTGATGGGTTCTTTTCTTAGGGCTTGTGTTGGTTGAGATTGAGGTGGAGGTATCTCAACTATTTCCTCTTCCTCTCTTGGGGCTTCCTTCTCGATTATTTTTTTTACTCACAGATATTTTCAACAAACTGATTATCTTTGAGAAACTGATTGAATGTGATTGAATGCCATAAAAAGAGTGAAACTGAAACCAGAGGTCTATCTGTGAGCCAAGAATGAGGTTGAGAGAAGAGTAAGAAAATATAAAAATGGAACCAGGGTGCAAGAGCCACCACTTAAACCTTAGTCCTTTAATTATTAGAAATTCAATTTTGAAAATAGGATTGCTATGTCCAGAAAAAAACAGAGATACAATCAACCAAAATATGAGCTTTGAAAGAATCATCTGAAATAGGCCAACCTGAGGAGAGACATGCACAGGATCTCACCATGCTCCTATTTGGATGAAATCCGATTAATCGTTATCCCATCTGCCACGGAGAAGATTAAATCCATGGCTTCAATACCTCATGTCCCTGTAACCCTAGACATGTGCGAGGGGAGTTTGGGTCTTGTCCTGTTTATGGATGTCTAGGTGGATACGCCTACATGTGAGGGACACATGGTAGGTTATGATTGAGCTACTTGTCATTAAATCATACTAGGTGAATGATGAAATCCCTTGGGAAGGTAGGATCCCTTTTACCTAGAGCACTCATTTTTAATTTTATTTCCATATTAGCCATTGGATCAGTTTGTCTTGTGGTTCCGGACGACATGGAAGCAGGTGATTTATTGGAATTTTGAAGCCTCATATTGTGCTCTACTCAGGATTGAAGCAAGTCTGTGATGAGTTGGGCTTTTCTTGATCATAAACTTGACAATTATGTTTGAATATCCTAAGATTATGACAAATGCACATTTTTATGTTGCTAATATTAGCCCCTATAGTAATGAACAGGCTTCTCCCTAGTTGGTAGAGAGTTCCCAAGCCCCAAGCATAAGACCATTCCAGTTTTCCTATCGAGTCAATGAGGATCTTCCCCAATTCCTGTCACCATGCTAGTCAGGGTTATATCACTGTAAGTTGTAACTTTATTTTTGATTAATACCACTAATTTTAGCCCCCGAGGGGCAGCTCAATTGGTGATGGCCATGAAAATGAAGTGTAGTGACTATCCTCTAATAGGCATGATCACAATTGCCCGGTGTAGTGTTAGGTACACTTGCATAATGAATCACAATGAGAATATTTCAGTGAAGAAACCGGCTTGAAGGTTTATTCATAATGACAAAGTTGTGATCTCATTAAGGACTTAATCCTTCATGCCAATACTTAAACATTGTATGCTCAATATGGGCACAAGTTTTCACAACAAGTTCTTAGTTTCATTGTCCACGACATGAACATTGGCAGCCCATTTATTACCATGCAACCTCCGAGAAGATTGATATTTAGTTCTCAGCTTTATTCTCCGTCCCATCTATTAAATTTGAAGGGCCAACTTGGTGGAGATGTCATAGTGTTGCAAACTGGGATCCTTGTGCTCCATTTGTAGTTCATCAATCTATAATAATATCTCCTTGTGAGATTCATTATGCTCTAGTAAGACATTGTTGGGGAGTGATTTCATGTTCTAGTATAGCTCAATTATACATAGATATTAGTTTTGGCGCCCTAAATTATGGCTTGAATCAATCACCCACTCAACCATAGAGGCCAAGACCTCCTTATCAACTTGCAAATCATGTTCAACACGAAATTCAATATCAACATAGTTTATTTCATGTTGTATAGGAGTAGGGGTTTGGGAATGATATCTCTGTGCTTCCTTATGAGCTTGAAGTGTGCCTGGAGCGCTCCCTTCTACTTGAGAAGATGACCCTCAATAGTATTTGGCTCTTTGTCATGGAATTAGAGTTGTCAAGCAGGGGAGTAATCGACTGTGGGTATGCACAAAGATGAAGACTTCAAATGAACATTTAAGGAAAAATAGAGATAGGGGATTTCTCTTTGAGGAATAGTATTGAAAATGTTGTGTGGTATGGCCAGTGGCATTTCCAAGGAGTTTTGGGCCTTGGTCATTTCCAGTAATGTTTCAGGCACACTTTTGGAATTTTCCAAGCCCACTTAGGTGCCCAAGATGGGAGTGAGATGCAGACCCATAGGAAAATATCACCCTGTGAATGCCAATGACCCTTTAAGAGAACATAATTTGGAGGTGTCTCTTATCTCAATAATTATGTCAGGTGCTTTCCTTGCCAATGTAATTTTGGGAATGAAATACATTTTTTGTTCAAGTGTTTGTATTTTGAGTATTTTTTGAGAGCATGTATATTTTGGCACTCGACAAAAATATGAAATTCAATTTTGAAGTCATTATCACAGTTAGTCTCACGTGGATGCATTTTTTGTGACATTTACAGAATGATTTTGAGTTTGAAAACTGGGATTGGCTGACTATTAGTAAAGATGAATTACCAACCGGTACCAGATTGGTAAGTATGATTTCACACATGCTTATGTTTAACAAAGATGGAAAAGTCACTATTAACTAGAAATAATTTTTGTTGGCCTTGCTTTTTCTAGTTGTGCAGATTGAATCTGTGAATGGTTATAGGGAGGAATCCTGTATTTGCAAATTGTGCCCTTCAATAAAATGCCTTGTAATCTGTGTTGTTTTTTCTTGAATTTATTTGCAAATTATGGGGTTGAATCCTCCATTTGGTGTTAAATCTGCTCTTGCAAACAAATTTATTAACAAAGCCTTAGAGTTCAAGCCAAATTTGGTCATCCTTATTGTTCCAAAAGAAACACAGAGGTATATTATTTTTCATTATGGAAGGGTATTAAATTGATGAACTCTTTTAATGCAAAACTATAGGTCAATGAAGTTATCTCATCATACATCTTGTAATAAACCCTATTACATTTTAAGGCTAAGAATACTACAAAATATATACATCTTGAATCAATTATGTAGCCAATCAATTGGTTTTTTTCATTAGTTACTATGTTGTCCCCCAACTGTCTATCGATCTTTTTCTTGTTGTTGGGATTGTCTCTTTTCATACAGTGACTATTGCTAGCTTAATCTTGTTAGCCAATGAGGAGAATGTTACATCAATTTCTATTCTTGGGTTGTTATTTTTTGTGTAATTAGTTACAGTAGATGACCAACACACCATACTAGTTGTTAACTCACCCTTTTTCCTCTTTAAATTTTCTTCTCCCAGTTTTCTAATTTTCTTATCCAATGTTATAAAAAAATAGTTGATAAGAAAATTCACATTTCTCTTTTTTTCTCAACTATCAGTTGTTATGTACCTTTGGAGTCATCATTTAGGGAGTTAGATGAACACATAAATGATAATTAATAACATGCATCGACGGGTAATTTATGAGGTATCACCGGCCACCAAGGAGAATAGATGATTGGATCATTTGTAAGCCGGTTTAAATCAGGTAATTCTAAAGTTGAAATAAAGAGAAACTGTCTATTTAAGTCAGGTTGAGCATAGCCAGGGTATGATGGAATTGCTTGGGCAATAGGACTTTGAGCACCATCATAAGGAATCTATTCCTAGTAACCCAGATAGGGGCTGTTTTGATAAGAAAATTCTTGAGGATTCTGTTGACCAAAACCTGGGTACACTACTTGTTGAAATGAGGGTTGATGAATTTGCGCTTGTGGCTGCCAAGGGGTCTGTACACCAAGATTATAACCCAAAATTGAATAGCCTGGATTCAGTTGTGGATGTGAAATCCCATAATAAGGTAAACCAACTTGTGAATAAATAATTCCAGATACAGGAGGTTATTGTAAACCAACCAAAGGAGTTGGAGTCTGAAGGCCCAATAATTGAGGGTATTGGGTGGAAGGATCTGCCTGAGATGGTGGAGGTACAACACTTTGAGTCTGTAACAGGGGTAAAGATGTATTAACAAGTGGAGTAGATGTGGGTGCAATAGGTTGAACCAGTTGATATGAGTGTACAACCATTTGTGGTTGGATAGGTAGAGTGGGTTGCCACTGAAAAACAATCATTCTAACATTAGGATGACCAAATAACGATGGATTATTGTCAAAATGGGTGACCATAGGTTGCCCCCCAGCATGAGGAGTACAATAATATGGAAAATATTTTCTACAAATGTTGGGAGTCCAATTGAAATTGTACTAGATGGAATATACTGAGATCATCCAGCTTGATATTTCCCTGATGATGTATATTAAGGATCAAGTATTTAAGTACTCATTAGAGATGTAACAGATAGGATACCAGATGATGACATTGGTGAAGTCCATGGGTTTGAAGATGCAACAGAGAAGGTTCCAGATAAAGATTGGTAACCAAGTGGCATGGAAGGGCCACCATATAAATGTGACTCTGGTGATGTTGTGAGCATTAACATGGTAGCAAGAGAAGGTTTTGTTGCAACTAGAATAGATGGTACAATTGAAGATGTTAACTCAGGCATGGTTATACGACCCAATGTATACCATACAAGATCTACGGGAACTCAAATAGACACAGGATCAAAGAAAGAAGTGTGAGGGGATTAAAGAAAAGTCTCGTAAAGATAAAGCTCCGATCCAAAATGGGTTGGAGTCGAAGGTGCTTCGTCTTGTGGAATTTCTTCAATTGAAGTCAAACCATGTGGAAGTATTTCACTGTTAGGCCCGAAGTATATTTGAGGTGGTTGACTACACGATATGGGAGACTTAATGGCTACAATAGATTGTGGAGCGACCGATACAGGAACAACTTCTGGTTGTTCAACTTTGAGATTCAGATGTTCTGGTAAAATAACGACAAGATCAGGATCAAATTTCAGCTGAACAAGGTCGGGTTCGGGAGGTATGGTCTCACTGATTGGATGGATCGTGACCATAGGTAGCTATGAGGACTCTGTCTCAACAATAATAGATGAACCAGGATTTGTAGAAACAACTCGAGATGACTCTGGTATATGTGAGGATGATGACGCACTGCAGGTACTAATAGTACTAGTTTCAGCAGAATGATGTCACCTTCGTCGACCAGAAATGACTTCCGGTGGTATAGGTGGTTTAAGTGATATTCTACGCAAACGAAGAGGAAAGGGATGTTATTATTCCACGATGACTGATTTATTTTATGACCAAAAACAAATAAACAAAATAAAAGGGAAATTCTAGGAAAAATGTTTACCAAGTAATTGTGAATTGCAGAATACCTCCTAGCGAACTAAGAATTATGGGCAAACAATCTCCCCGAATGTTGTGTTCGGTGTATCACAAGTTACAAGGCGGCTGACTCAGTTACCTATGGATGGATAGCAACCTAAAGTTTTCCTTCCAAATATACCCAAAGGTACGTGGAGGCCCAAGTTCGTATTAGCGCTGTTTAATGCGAAACTACACAGTGAGAGCACCCCCTTATAATTTTCGTACCATAAAACTGCCCTATATACCAAAAGGTACGTGGACGAGCTCTGATATACTTACGTACATGGAGTGAGGTATCACACTCGGAATGTATCACAAACAATTTAATGACAGCTGCTATGTTTAACGATGCTGGAACACGTCTCTAGCCTAGAGCTTCTAAATGTTATCGTTAATGTTCCAATACTTTCTTAGGTAAATTGATGTAATATTTATGTTGACCTTGTTTAAAAAAATTTCTTTGAGGCTCACAATGTGATGTGATGGAAATTCCTAAAAATGCAAACTAAACGTTAAGAAAACTTTTCAATTTAGCTTTTTCAATGAAAATCCTAGCTACTAAGGGAAAAAGCAATCAATTTTAGAGCAAACAACAAAGATCACAAACTAAAATGCAACTTTCCTAACTTGTTCCTATGCAACACACACAATTCACTATATGCACATGCATTTTTTTCTTTTCATCTCCCTTAATATGAATTCAAGAAAGGAAAATATATGCATCAATCAATAAAACAAGTGTTTTCTTCTTTGAGAAACAAGGAATGAAACAACAATTTCTCTTTTAGGAAAAATGAAGAATGGAACTAAAATTTTTCCTATAGGAAACAAGGAATAAATTTTTTTTTTCCTTTATGAAAATAGATTGATCTAATGCAAAAATAAAATACTTTGAATTTTATTTTCCAATGATAAAGAAAAACACTAAATATACATTGAACAAATTTAGTTTTCAAAGGAGGAAGAATCAGGAATGTTTACTGGTCTCTAAGAGGTATCAGACAATTGAGAATACAACAAACAAATGGCTGAGAATGATAGCAATGAAAAATTTAGTTGGAATTTGGTTGTTTGAGGGGCCAACACAATCTCTAAGGGGAGACAATGCATTGGAGAGCACCCATGAGTGGGAGAAAGTGCACTGCAGTGCACTGTGTCTTGACCAACAGTGTGTTGGGTGCAGCAGGGATTGAAAAACCAAGCAGCAGAACACACTTCTAATGAAATTATTTCATTCAAATGTCTAATAACTGAAAGTAGATTCTACTAATGAGGATAAGCAGAGGAAAAAACACCAGGAATGAGAGGATATTCCCCAGTGGAGTCACCATTTAATTGTTGAAGTTCAGGAGCAAAGGCTGGTTCAAAGCTCCAAAATTCAAATGGAAAAAACTCTTTTAATTAGTCATTTGATTATTTAAAAATCATATTTAATGTTGTGACTATGGTTTTTATTTATTTTATGCGATGAAACATGAATTTTTAATCCATTTGATGTTGTTTTGAACAAGTTTTATAGTTTATATAGCAGATTAGTCGTGCACATTTATTAAAGAATGACTTGGCCACAAAGCATACTTTTATCCTTATTTTTTGAGCTTTGATAAAAATGAAAAAGGACTTGAAGCACACTTTTATCTCTTTTTCGAGCTTCGATAACGGCGAAAAAGGAACCCCTGGAGTCTTCTTTTAGCTCATTTCAGACTATGATATTGTGAACAAAATGTCAAGCACTTGTCTTTTCAAGCTCGTAAAATTAAATGAAATGACATCTACTCAGTATAAGTTTAACCCTTTTCCGGACTAAGATAGATTATTTACGAAAAAGGAAAACCTTAGTCGAACGTGGCTAGGAGGTTCTCTCAGATATTATTTTACACTTTTTCAGATCTGAGCGATAAATTTATGAAAAACGACTCATGGAGTTTAATACAGAATTTTCCTCAGACACGTAATTTTATTGATATTGGAAAATAAATTACATAAATAGTTGCAGGAGTTTACAAACGTAAACTTCTACTAAATTTGCAATTAGGAGACTAACCTATTTATAAGCTATATGTCCTAACTTAATTTAGTTATGGATCACTTGAAAAAATAACAAGTGTCCATTTACAATAAATGATCTTCTATCCAATCTACTAACTCTATTCCTATTTTAGAGCCTAAGATACGACTCAATTCTAGAGTCCTATCTTTGCTAAAAATATTCTATTTCTAAGTGTCTCTAATATTTATTAAATATTATGATTTAATAAATATTTGTATCCTAACTTTACATTATTACATTTGGATCATCTAACATTCCACCCTATGATCCAAAGATACATTACAAAATATACCAAGTTCATCTCTAAACTTAGTAAATTTTATTCTTCCAAGAGGTTTGGTGAAGATATCTTCTAAAGGACAATAAATTGGCTTGATGACATCCTTTGCAATGAGTGATCTGATATGATGATACCCAGTGATCACATGCTTTGTCTTTGAATGAAAAACTGGATTCTTGGCAAGCTTTATTGCTAACTGGTTGTCGATGAATAACGAAGTAGCTTCTGCTGGAGGAATTCCCAAGTCCTGTAAAACTCTACGCAACCAAACAATCTCATGTGTTGCTTCCCATGCTGAAATGTACTTTGCTTCTACTGAAGAAGTGGCAATTGTAGCTTGCTTCTTGCAACTCCAGGAAACTGCAGCTGACCCCATGTTCATTAAATAACCTGAGGTTGATGCTCTATCATCAATACTTCCAGCAAAGTCAGCATCTGAAAATCCACCAAGTACAAAATTTTTAGTCTTTTTGTAAAGAAGACCAAAATATTTTGTTCCTTGGATATAAAGAAGAACTCTTTTGGCTGCATTCCAATGGTTGTTCTGTGGTTCCTGCATAAAGAAGGGAAGAATACTAATGGCATAAGAAATATTTGGTCGAGTAGTTTTCAAATAAATCAAGCTACCAATCAACTGTCGATAAGTAGTTCTATTCACCATTTCCCCCCTTCAAATTTTGAAAATTTCAAGTTTTGTTCCATAGGGGTAAGAACATGCTTGCAATCCTACATTCCAAATTGCGGAAGAATTTCTGCTGCATACTTACTCTGAGAAATGAAGATATGATGTGGATGTTGGAATACTTCAACTCCAAGATAGTAGTGAAGTAGTCCCAAATCTGTCATCTTAAAACATGCATATAACTCTATCTCCTTTTTCACCTATGCAATGTGATCATCATTGTTTCCAGTGATAATCAAATCATCTACATACATAACTAGAATCACCAAATTTTTACCTTGTTGACGTACATACAAGGTATCATCAGATTCACTTCATTGAAAACCAACTTTCTGAAGGTATTCATCCATTTTAGCATACCAAGCTCGTGGAGCTTGTTTTAATCCATATAAAGCCTTTATCAGTTTGCAAACTTTATGTTCATGTCCTTCAATTTCAAAACTTGGTGGTTGCGTCATGTACACTTCTTCCTGTAAATATCCGTTGAGAAAAGCACTTTTTACATCCATTTGATGAACTTTCCATCCTTGTTGAACTGCTAAGGCAAGTGTGAGTTGGATGGTGTTCCATTTAGCTATAGGAGCAAAAATTTTCTCATAATCTATCCCTTCCTACTGCGCAAAACCCTTAGTAGCAAGTCTTGCTTTATACTTGTCGATATCACCATTTTGCTTATACTTAATGCGGTAAACCCATTTTCATCCGATAGGTTTAACATGTTGAGGACAATCAACAATTTTCCAAGTGTTATTGTCTTGAACTTCCTGATATTCATCAACCATAGCCTGTTGCCATTCTTTATGTTTTATTGCTTCTTGATAAGTAGAAGGTTCAGTAAAATCATTTGCTAGCAAGGAAAAATTTCCTTCGTTTCTTTGTGATCCCCTTGTTCCTGTTTTATTTTGTTCATTAGGCCTTACATCTTTCAAAAGTTGAACTGCCCATTTTGGAAATTGATGTTCACTAGTTTGAGATTGTGAAAAATAACCATCACTAAAAAGAGGGCTGATATAAACTGATGTTTGTTGATCAACTGCAGGTTTTGAAGGTGGAGAGTCATTGTCAGAAGAACTGCTGCTGCTAGGAGAGTTGGATGAACTACTAGAATACCTAGATGGCGCTGATGAAGAAGACGGAATGGATGAATCATTTTCAGATGATGGAAACTTAAGTTCATACCAATTTTGTGAATTTGGTTGACTTTGTAAATTTCTGTTTCTTTTATCACTTTTTGTTTCTAACTTTTGAAGAAGACTTTCAACTTCTTCAACACTCTTACTCTCATTTTCATCAAAAATCACATCTCTTCTTACAATAAATTTCCCATTCGACAAAATTCGGTACCCTTTATTCTCATCAGAATACCTGATCATTGTGCACTTCAAGCTTCATGCATCAAGCTTAGTTAATTTTTCCTTCAGAACGAAGGCATAACAGACTGATCCAAAAAATCTGAGATGTTTTACCTGAGGTTTGAAGCCAAACCATGCTTCATAAGGTGTGATTCCTTCTAAAGAAGTAGTGGGAGATCTATTTCTCAAGTCGACAGTGGTATGAATTTCTCCGGCCCAATATAAAGGACTTAACTTTTTGAAATTTAACATAGATTGCACCATTCCTAACAAGGTACGATTCATTCTTTCTACTACTCCATTTTGCTGTGGAGTGTAGACATTGGTAAGATTTCGTTTTATGCCATTATCCATGCAATACATTTTGAATTCATTTGAAGTGAATTCTCCGCCATTGTCAGTTCTAAGAGTGCCAATATTCTCCTTTACTTCATTTTCAATAAGCTGATGAAAAGTTTGGAACTTTTCAAATGCTTCTGACTTTTGCTTCAAAAAATATACCCAAGTCATCCTGCTAAAATCATCAATAAAGAGTAAGAAATATCTGCATCCTCCGAGCGAATTTGGTAAGGGTCCACAAATATCACTGTGAACCAACTACAAATTCCTGTTTGCATGCCATGAACTTGTAGGAAAAGTCTCTCGATGTTGTTTTCCAAAAATGAAAGATTCACACTTTGCATTTCCCCTTTTGAATGTTGGAAGTCCCTTAATCATTCCCTGTTTTTGTAACTGAGAGTGACTGTCAAAGTTGAGATGGCCATATCTTACATGCCACAATTTGATCGGTGAAATGTCTGTACTTGCTGCTCCTGCAAAGTCAGAATTTCTTGGAATAACTGTCCCTTTCATCCTTAACAGTTTTCCATCTTCATAACCTGTCATTACTATTTTCATGTTCTGTTTGACTGAGTTAATTTTAACTAAGCCATCTTCCATAATCACCATATGTCCTTCTTCTCAAATTGTGACTAAAGATAAAAAAAAATTCTTGCATGTTGGGACATACCATACATTTGAAATCATTCTTTCTCCAATGCCTGGTAAAAAAACTTTAACTACACCTTTGCCTGAAGGAGTCTGTTTTGTTTTATCAGCAAGATAGATTGAATTCATCTGGCATTATTGGAAGCTCCAAAATAAATCTTGACGAAAATTCATGTGTTGAGTTGTGCCTGTATCCATAATCCATGCATCTTCATAATCACTTCTAAGAAAGCTTGAAACTTGTAAAGCTATTGATTCTGTGTTGGTGAAAACATATTCGAAACCATCAGGAACATCTTCATCATTTGAAAACTGTGTAGAGTTTGGATGAAACTTGGGAATTTTCTCAATAGAAGTTCTACAATCTGCCACATAATGGCCAACTCTATTACATATCCTGCAAAAAAATTGACTGAAATCGTTGCCTCTGCCTTGAGACTATCCTCTGCCTTAATACTGTCCTCTTCTTCTACTTTGGCCTCTGTTCTGAGTTTGTCCTCTACCTTGATTATATCCTCTACTTTGAGTGTTGCCTCTTCCTTGAAAATTGCTCCTGCCTGACTTGTAGGCTTTGTTGAAATTATTTCCTCTGCTTTGACTGTGACCACGACCTTGGGCTGCTTGATTTTGATTGAAATTTCCTCTTCCTATGTTTCTTGAACTATCAACTGAGGAGTTACTTGAGCTGGCTTCGGTGAAGAAGACATCTTCTCCAATATTTTTCTTCTTCCCAAAGGTTTTATCATGCTGGGCTAACATGTCACTCAATTCATCAAAATTTATCTTCTCTAAATTTCCAGTGACTTGCAAAGTTTCCAAAAAATGTGTGTAAGATGATGGAAATCCATCAATTAGAATCATGGTCAAGAAGCTTTCATCAACAGCTTGAAAACCAACATTTATTATTTCTTGCTTGATGTTTTAAAGTCGTGAAATATACTCAAGGACATCACCACCTTCAGTTAATTTCTGTTGAAGCAATTTTAATTGAAGATCAACCTTATTTGATTCAGGCTGTGTATCAAAGAGATCTTTGAATGTACGTAAAGTAGTCCATGCATCTGAGGAATTTTCAATATGTATGTACATTTCATTACAATATTGAGAAAGCTTTTATAGAGCCTTCTTTGCCATTTTTACTTTGTTTGCAAGTGAAGCTGCATCTATTGGATTTTATTAGCTTAAATATTTGCCATCACTGTATGTCATACTGGTGTGTTATATGAGAGTGCTTTCAATTAGATGTTTCCATGTCTTATAATATTTCACCCCTTCTAGCTTATTAGAATCAGAGAATAGATTAATTAACTTTGACATTGTAATGTTGAAGCAGTGCACCAAAAGAATCAAGCACGAGAAAAAATGAGCAACTCGTCACACAAAACACGCCACGCAAAAACGACACATGCCATGCAAAGAAAAATAGTCTATCGGGGCTTAAACGCCAGCCTAGTAATCACATTGAAAAAGGAAAAGAAACTGACCTTGGCCTTGACCCTAAGCTTTGCACTTGGCTCTAGTCAATTTCTCGTTGAGTGTTTACAATGAAATCTTTGAAAAATTTGACCACTTTGACACTGCCCTTACAAATTTCTTCTTAAAAAAATCTAACCCCCCCTCAAAGTAAAAAATTACTTTGAGTTACAATGTCACTCTTATCTCTCCAAAAACAAATTAAATTTCAATTTTATCCCTTATAACTCCAATTACAAAAAAAATTCCACTCCTTATCTTTCCCAAATCACTCTTTTAAAGAGCCTTTATAATCATGCTTTTACTTATATTTCACCTCAACTATCACTCCAATTTTACTTATTACTTCGTGAAAAAACATACCCACATCATTACAAATATTTTTATTGGATTACCATTCAACCCCCCCCCCCTTTTTTTTTAAACATAATTAAAAAAAAATAAAATTACATTTACTTTAAGAGGTGAATGAATCTCCTTAAAGAAAACTTAAAAAAATGTGTGGGCAACATAATTATGTCAATAGATAGCGAGGAGAGCTATCCATGGCTTCCATTCCTGCAATCACACATTCCCTGGACACTCGCTCAGTCCTGGTCTTCAACTGCACACACAATTACCAATTTCAACATTCCTTGCTTTCTAATTATCATTCTCTATCTTTCTTATGCGTACATTCTTCAACATTTGCACTGATCATCTACCTAATAGAAGAATTTCATGTGCACCAACCAAGGTAGGGAAGCTTACTCCTACTCGAGAACTCTGCGACTATAATTTTACTGATGCTATTGTAGAGGTGGAAGTGCGAATCCCATTTCCAGCAGAAACTACTCCAGACGCTGATGAGATATTTGTGAATGTAAAAGATACTTATATTGTTATTACAATCAAGATATAAGGGGAAGATTTATGTTGTCCATTGACAGACTTTATGGCCAGATAAAACCTGCAGAATCTGCCTGGTGTAATGATGAAAACAAACCTGTGGTGAGTCTCAAGAAGAATGATGCAAATGTGAAATGGTTGGACATTCTGGAGGCATGGAACTCCCTATCTATAGGAGTTTCAGAACTATTAAAAGCGACATCTATGTACCTTGTTGGAGATTCCTTGGAAATCAATTGGGAATTTTCTAGAGAAATAGCACTTAGTTTAAAGTATGCTCCTCTTTGGACGAGCCAATTGTTGGAGGAAGTGACAAAATTGAGTCTTCACGATTTGGTGATAGATGAGGGAGAAGATTCTATGGAAGAAGTTGAGACTGTAATGCTAGAAAATATTAACACAAATGCACGAGAATTTGTGGTGACATTAGGAGGAACAACATACGGATTTCAAATGTATGCTGAGGCTCCAGCCTCTTCTAAAAATAAACTTTTCAGATCAAAAAATAATAATAGATCTATATTATTTGATTAATCCATATCAAAGAAAGACCATAAACCAGATAAAAAAAAAATAAATTCGATCCATATTTTAATATCATAAACAATCCATAGATTTCCACAATATACAAACCGATGGTTCTCTCAAAATTTCCTTTTAGAGAGAGATGGCTCCGAGATGGCTTCTCTCGAACATTATCTCATGAGTCTATGCCATTAGCTCAATTCATCCTTTGGCAAAATTTTATAAAGTCTGCAAAGCTGAAAACTTCACTTTCTTGTCATCTGTATTACTGGTGGCTCTGATACCACAATAATACAAAAGTATCCTTAGACACGTAATTTTATTTATATTGGAAAAGAAATTACATAAATAGTTTCAGGAGTTTACAAACGTAAACTTATACTAAATTTGCAATTAGGAGACTAACCTATTTATAAGCTATATGTCCTAACTTAATTCAGTTATGGATCACTTGAAAAAACAACAAGTGTCCATTTACAATAAATGATCTTCTATCCAATCTACTAACTTTATTCCTATTTTAGAGCCTAAGATATGACTCAATTCTAGAGTCCTATCTTTGCTAACAATATTCTATTTCTAAGTGTCTCTAATATTTATTAAATATTATAATTTAATAAAGATTTTTATCCTAACTTTTCATTATTATATTTCTTTTGTCCTCTTTTTTAAAATCTCTAAATATGAAAAATGACTGGGTTGTGACTGTCATTAGGCTCGTTAAAACATAAAATAGAAATGGGCTTGTCAATCATGACAAGAATCAAGTTTCATTTATCACTAGACTCATTAAATTATTAAATAGCGATACATTCGCCCGAAGGGTTGAATTATAGATCAAGAATGTGTTATCCTCTTCAAGCTTGTTAAAAAATAAAGAGGTATTGGTCAACAAATGACCGGGGAAAATTTGGGAAAGTGAACATAACACTTTATGGTAGCAGGTTGCTCTTGAACATGACACTTTCACTCCATCATCGTGACTTTTTGGGTTGGGTAATATTCTTAATGGTTAATTCATACCTATGGATCATCATACATTCACTTTAGTTTTGGGTTAATGCCACCAACTCATCTCAGTGTCGCTGATATGTTCAAGAAAAGTCATCCAGTGAATACTCATCCTTCTGTAATACTCATAAACCTTCATTTTCATGACAGTCATCCCTGAACATTGCTATATCAAGTCACATTTTGTCTCCGAAATCAATAACTCCCATTTCATGATAAAGTGGCTTCCTGTCGAAATCATCTCATCATCCAGGAAGTTTTCTTATAAACATCATATTTCAGTACCATGAGGCTCGTTACATCATCAACAAGTTTCTCTCTTTCGGACCTTTGACCGAAAGATTTTGTTTGGAGTTCGACATCAAATCTTCTATTCACACCTTACAAACTATACTATAGTACCTTGAGAACCATTAACATCAATGGTGGTTCTCTCGTGTTTGTTAACAACTCACATCATTGGTTGGTAATCAAATGATGTCTTACCATGTTCGACTACAAATCATATATTCACATGGCTAGACTTGTACCTGAATGATCAAGTGAACGAGATAATAAGACCATGTGATGGCAGTGGGGTGTAGGCGTTAAGGAGATCTACTCAAACTTAGTTAAAATGTTTTCTAATTCAGGAGGAATTAGTTCCTGGTCTTTCTTTCCATTCTCGGTCATCAAACTTTATTAATTTTGTTTGATAAAACTAAATAAAAATGATATTCGGAAGCAAAAGTCCCTTTATACATTCGGAAACATAATAATATAATTTAAACCAATGTTTTAAAATCCTTCAGAATGTATACTTTACTTTTAAAACAATGTTTAAACCCTTCTCGACAATGTATTTTCAAACTTCAAACTCTTAATAAAGCTCTATTGAAATAATATTAAAAACCTTCGAAAATGTTAAAAACCTTCGGAAATTAAACTTTCGGAAATGATTCCGGACTTCAAACCCTTAATAAAACTATGTTGAATAAAACTGTTAGATCCATGCCTTTTTAAAACTCCGTGTAACTATTAACGCAAACACCATTGGATGCTCTGATCAAATGATCAGACAACTGTCACATTCCAACAGCCCCCATACTTTATCACTCAAAAGTCACGTGAAATTGGCGGTTTCGCGCCCGTGAAGTGTCACAATATTATTTGATCACGTTCAAATTGAATAAAACCGCTCGCATGCCAAAAGCGGTGTGACAACAGTGACCGGTTTTTTCCAAAACTGCTTGTCTACAAAATTTTGTTTTCAAAAGCATTTAAACACGAAATTTCGTTATTTCGTTGTTTTGTCTTCGACTCCTCTTGGAAACCTCTCTTTCCGCTGCGCAACTTTGATACCCATAGATCAATTATCACTATCCGATCCCAATCAAAGAAACCATATTTCTCTCGATTTCCTATAAATATTTTACATAGAAGTTTAATACATGTAAATTCTTCTTCGCACAGAAGCTAATCACTCTTAATTTCTACACAGAAAAATATAAATCTGGTGGATTCTAAGGGATGAAACCCTTCAGGAATTTTCCAAGCATACACACATAAAAAAATTCTGCAAATTTTATTAACTCAGAGGAGAAACCCTCTCAATTAAATCTTCTGTCATCCAAATTCCGAATTCCTCCTTCTCAGAGGTTACATTTTATAGGTTTTACATAACATTCGATATCCTCTTGAGGATCGAATTATCCTAATTTAGGTAAAATCCTAATTACACAATATCTTCCCTAAATCTATCAACTGAAGACTAAATATACTGAATCTAATCTAAAACAGTTCAATCTTCCTAGATACTAGTTCAACCTTATCTAGTACAACTGTAAATTGACAGCTAAAGGTACCAACACCTTTGCTTGTAACTTCTTTTGGATTTTTGGAATAATTAATGAAACCTTTTGCCTCTAAGCCTCATGCTCCTGCATCAGACACCTAAGGAAAAAAATCTTCATGAGCTCCTCCAAAGAACTGCCCAATTTCTACAGCATGGTTTCTGTCATCCAGGTAGCATCTTCAATTGGCTAATCCTTCCACTTGATCAAATATTGAAAATATTCCTATCCCCTGGTCTTTTTAAACACTTTCTTGTCTAATATCATCTCTGGCTGTAATGTCTCTGCTGTGGGTAACTGTTTTACCTAGTCAATCTTTTCTCTGTCTCCTGGTATGTCATCTGTGCCACTATCTTCATATCTGTACAAATAAGAAACATTAAATATTGGAGATATTCCAATTTCAGATGGTAATTCAATTTCATAAGTATTTGCAAAAAACTTTCTCAATATCCTGCATGGTCCTATCTTTTTGAATTTTAACTTGTTATACTTCCTCTTTCGAAATCTTTCTTTTCGTAAGTGTGCTAAAACCAAATCACCAACTTCAAAATTAACTTCTCTTTTTCTCAAATCTGCTCTGTTTTTGTATTTGATGCTGCTGTCTTGTAGTTTTTGCTTTACCTATTCATGTATTGCTTGAATTTCTGAAGCAAAATCCTCTCCTTCAGCACTTCTCATTTCTGCTTTTCCCAAGTTCCTCAATTCAGATACTCCTCTTGGGTGCATTCCATAAACTATATGGAATGGATTCTATCATGTACTTCTATTAGGTGAATCATTATATGCATACTCTGCCTGTGGTAAAATATGATCCCACTGTTTAGGATGTTCTCATGCAAGACTTCTTAAAAGATTACCCAAAATCCTGTTCACTACTTCAGTCTGCCCATCAGTCTGAGGGTGATAAGCTGAGCTAAACCTTAGTTTAGTACCAAGCTTGTTCCACAATGTCCTCCAAAAATGACCAACAAATCTGGTGTCTCTATCAGAGACAATACTTTTAGGTAACCCATGTAATCTGACAATCTCCTTGAAAAACAAATTGGCAACATGAGTAGCATCACTGGTTTTATAACATGGAATAAAATGTGCCATTTTTGAAAATCTGTCAACTACAACATAAATTGCATCACTTCCTCTCTGTGTCTTTGGCTATCCTAAAACAAAATCCATACTTACCATATCCCAAGGTCTGTCTAGAATAGGTAATGGAATGTACAAACCTGCATTTTGACTTTTCCCTTTTTCATATTGACAAATTTTACAATTCTTCACATACTTTTCCACTTCAGATCTCATCTTTGGCCAAAAATAAAAATAAATTAGTTGCTCATAAGTCTTATCAACACCAAAATGTCCAGCAAGTCCACCACTATGTTTTTCTCTGATTAAATTTTCTCTCATAGAACAATTTGGTATGCACAATTGATTTCTTTTAAACAATAAACCCTCTTGCAAGAAATAATCTAACCACTGAATTATGTCTATCAAAACAGGATTACAACATGCTTCAAATGCTTCTTTGAAATCCAAATTTGTCTTATAGAGTTCTTTAAGGAAATCAAAACCTAACAGTTCAATTTGACTTTCATGAACAAGAATGTTTTTTCTACTCAACGCATCAGCTACCTTGTTTGCTTGACCACTTATATGCTTCAATACAAAGTTAAAACTTTGAATATATTCAACACATTTTGCATGTTTTTGATTTAGTTTAGGCTGTTGCATAATATACTGTAAAGCATGATTATCTGAATATAGCACAAATTCTTTATACATTAAATAATGTCTCCACTTCTTCAATGACTGTACAATTGCATAAAATTCCTTTTCATAAGAAGAATACTTCCTCCTTGTCTCGTTCAGCTTCTCACTGAAATATGCTACTGGTCTATCTTCTTGACTTAATACAGCTCCAATAGCTTCTCCACTTGCATCACATTTTACTTGAAATGGTTTATTAAAATCAAGAAAAACTAAGACAGGTTTCTCAGTTATCTTTTGCTTCAACAACTGAAAATTCCTTTCAGCTTCAGAAGTCCACTTGAATGGTTGTTTTTCCTTCTTTATGGTTTCGATGATAGGTGCATTGATCTTACTAAAATTCCTTATGAATTTTCTATAAAAACTAGCAAGACCATGAAAACTTCTTACCTCAAAAACACTTTTAGGTGAAATCCACTCCACAATTGCCTTTATCTTCTCTGGATCCATTTTTAATCCTTCAGCAGAAATAACAAAGACTAGATATAGCAATTCTTCTTTCATGAATGAACATTTCTTTAAGTTTATTAGTAACTTCTCTTTATGTAACTTCCTTAAGACATAATTAAGATGCCTCAGGTGTTCTTCTTTTGTTTTGCTGTAAATTAATATATCATCCAGATACACTATTGCAAATTTACCAATAAATTCATTTAATACTTCATTCATAAGCCTCATAACTGTACTAGGTGCATTTGATAAACCAAAAGGCATTACCATCCATTCATACAATCCCTCATTTTTTTTAAAGGTTTTTTTCCATTCATCTCCTTCACTTATCCTAATTTTATGATACCCACTTTTCAAATCTAATTTTGAAAAATATCTTGCTCCACTCAAACAATCCATCAAATCTTCAATTCTAGGTAAAGGAAATCTATACATGATTTTTATCTTGTTAATTTCTCTTGAATCAGTGCACATTCTCCAACCTCCATATTTCTTCGGACTTAATACTTTAGGTACTACACAAGGACTCAAAATTTCTTTGATCAAACCTTTGTCAACCAATTCCTGTACTTGCTTTCTGATTTCTTCATTTTCTGTAGGAGTCATTCTGTAAGCTGCTTTTTTTGGAAAATTTGATCCTGGAATCAAATCTATCTTATGGATGATTCTTCTTACAGGTGGTAATTCATCAGGAAAATCATCCACAATAGTATCACAATAATTCTCCAACATTTCTTGAATTTTAAGTGGCAAATCATAAATTTTAGTAGAAGTAAATACTACCTTCGGTTTGCAAACTAAAGCAAAATTTACCTCATCATCTTCAATCTGCTGCAAGTATTCTTTTCCACTCAACAATAAAGCCTTTGGATCAGAATTTTTACTTGATGCATCTTATTCTTCCATAGGTAACAATGTTTGATTCATACCATCTTTGAAAAACTTGTAAGTGTTTCTCTTTCCATCATGTACTACTGCTCTGTGATACTGCCAAGGTCTACCCAACAATATGTGACACACATCCATAGGCATCACATCACACATGATTTTATCTTTGTAACTGCCCATTTTCAATTCTATTTCACATTGTTCCTTTACTATCAGTTGATGTCCCTTCTGAAGCCATGACACCTTGTAGGGTGTTGGATGTTCCCTTGTTTTCAATTTCAACTTCTCTATCACTTCTGTAGAGACCAAATTATCTGTACTTCCACTATCAATTACCAATTGACAGAATTTCCCTTGAACTTTTCACACACTTCTAAACAAATTCTTTCTCTGTGTTGGTTCAACAACTTCCTTTGTTTGTTTTAACAAAACCTTGTTAACCACCAAAGATTCTCCTTTCTCTGGCACAATTTCTTTCTCTGTTTCAGGCAACTTTGCTGCTTCTTCTTCAGCCTGAGCAACAATTTCATTTCTCTTATTTGTCCCCACATTCTCTGGACACTCATAGGCTCTATGTCTTAATTTGTTACATCTGTAACATCTGACTTCTCTTCCTCTGTTTCTGCCTCCTCTTCCTCTATAAGGACTCCTTCTGAGGTGAGCTACTGCTAGCTCCATCTCTTGGTGTTGTAGATCTTCCTCTACCACCTTGACTTCCTCTTCCTCGGAAATTACCTCTTCCTTTGGAAGATTTATTTCTTATGAGTTTTTCTTCAGCTTTTAAGGCCATCTGGTAAGCCTCTTCTACTATTTTAGGAGACAATATACTTATCTCATCTTGAATCTCCATTCTGAGACCATTTATACCTGGCAATCTTCTCTGATGTATCTTGAATTTTTCTCGCTCTTATGCTCACTTTGTAAAATTATTTGTATTATTTTAATGTCATTAATCTCTGTCTAAGATTCTGCATTTTTCTAAATAATGAAAGTTGATAATCACTAGGAAAAAACTTACCTCTCAGCTTTGCTACCATTCCGTTCCAATTCTTGATTGGCTTCTTACCAACTCTCCTTTCTGCTTGCACTCCATCCCACCAAAGTGCTTCATGTCCTTTTAACCTTATGAAAACAAACTTAACTCTCTTTTCTTCACTCATCTCTTCATAATCAAAGAATTTATTCATTTCATTGATCCAGTCTATCAACTCTTCTGGATTCAATCCTCCTGCAAAAGCTGATATTTCAAGTCTAGGTTTGGATGTAGATCCTAAAACTGATTTAAGGAATCTCATATCAGGAGTAAGCTCCACATTTTCTTCTTCTTCTTCTTCAGGTTCACTGACATCTTCAGGATCTCTCTATTGTCCTACTTCTATTGCCTCCAATCTAGCTTGAATTTGCTGCATAGTCTCTAGTACTTCAGCATTTTCAACTGGTCTACGTCTTCTTCTACCAGCACCACCTCCTCTACCAATTCTAACAACCATATTTGATTTCTTTTTCTGACTTTTGGAAGCTTGTTTAGTGTCTGAAAAAATGCTCTGAAGACTGCTCCGATACCACAAATGATGGCAGTGTGGGTGCAGGCGTTAAGGAGAGTTGTTCAAACTTAGTTACAATGTTTTCTAATTCAGGAGGAATTAGTTCTTGGTCTTTGTTTCCACTCTGGCTCATCAAAATTTATTAAGTTTGTTTGATAAAACTAATAAAAAGACATTCGGAAGCAAAAGTCCCTTTACCCTTCGAAAACATTATAACTCACTTTTATAACATGCAGAAGCAAAAGTCCCCTTATTCTTTGAAAACATAATGATGCACTTTAACCAATGTTTAAAGCTTTCGAAACAACGTTTAACACTTTCAGAAATGTTTAGACTTTCGGAAATGTAACAATTTTCTTTTAAACAATGTTTAAAAGTTTCGGAAATGGGTTCTGGACTTCAACATGAGAATTTATATTAAACAATGTTTAAACCCTTATTGCAAGGGTATCAAATTTCAAACCTTAATAAAGCTCTATTGAAATAATGCGTCAAGTCCATACCTTTTTAAACCTCTGCGCAACTTCCCACGCGATCACTGTTGGATCTCCGACACATACGATCATACGGCTATCACATTCAATTTACCCTGGTGACTTATGAACCAAAAGTCACGCGAAACTGGCGGTTTCGATACCGTGATGTGTCGCGTTCTTACTCGATCGCGTTCAAAAATACAAAACCAATCACAACCCCAAAATCGGTGCGAAATCAATAAGTGTTTTTTCAAAAACCACTTAGTCTAAAACTTTTGTTTTCAGTCACGTTCAAGCATGGGTTTTTGCTGGTTTACAGTGTTCACCTCAATCCCTCTTGGATCCTCCTTTTCTGCACTGTGGCTCAAAAAATATAATTGTTTGTCAATTTCTGATCTCAAACAAGGAACCAGAATTCCTTCAATTTCTCTGAATCTTTTACACAGAAGCTAATATACATTCAAATTATCCTTCACACAGAAGCTAATTACGCTCAATTTCTACACATAAAACCATAAATCTAATGGATTTGAAGAGATGAAACCCTTCAGGAATTTTCCAAGCAACAACATGTTGGGGTTCCCATGTTTTGGCCAGGTTGACAAGACCAAAAGATGAGACAACATAGAACCACTTTCGAACCTTAGGATCTAGCCCTCCTAGGTCCAGAGAGGGATCTCTCTATGATAGTCAAAGGTTTTATGTCTTTGAAGCTCAAATGTTAAGGTTTTAGTCTAGTTATAGGCACGAGGTTTGTTTGTTTGATTGTTTAGGTTTGGTTGTTGGGAATCAGGAAAGAAGGGTCCAATATAAGACAAGGCTGAGCAAAGAGGAAACTAGGCAAAGATAAATAACTCAGGGAACATCAAGGCCATTGGGCAATGGAGTCAAGGAAGGGTTTACTTGTGTTCAATGTGCAAGCTTTCAGTTGGGCTAGTCATCTAGAGAATTTGGATCTTAAAAAATGGTTGATGGAATGGAACATTAAGGACTGAAAGTGAGTGAAGGAGAACCAGCCAATTCTGTCTATAGATCAGGTCAAAGGTTGTTTAACTCCAGACCTGCTTGGACAAAACTAGAGGCAAGACAAGGGATCTTAGAAAGGCTTAATGAGATGGAAAGATCCTAGTGAGGCAGAGACAGTGTTCTAGACCTCCCAGTGTTCTCAACTCATCTAAATAAATCCTAACAAGAACATCTAAACATAAATTTCATTAATTCATACATTAGAGAGCAGGCAATGACATCCACTACACTGGTTAAATCAATTGAAATCAATGTTCAGATACACATATAAGCAGAAAACATAAAAGGCTGGGAGATCAGCAACATAAGGTACCTATCAAGGGTAAATCTTATGCCAAACTTCTGATGCGAGCCAGTAGAAATGGAATGAAATGAAAGAAAACACAGAGATAGGAAAACATCACCACCTGCTTTAGATCAGGATCCAAAGAAACGTGCTTGTCATATTAAAAACAACACCAATCAGGTACATCATTGCCCACAGCGTGAAAATTCAGTCTAAATACATCAAATCTCAGCCTATCTTACAATATTACACAGAGAACTTGTCTCAAGAGGAAAATACTTGCATTTCTCTGATATCTCATCAACAACCTTTACAATGTTTCCCTCTGTGTTTTATAGTAGAAGATGAATAGAAGATCGACTAAGGAGGTAGGTGAACACTAAATGTAACACTAAACACAGAAAATAATAGAGGGCTGAAACCCATCCTGTTTTAAATCTCTGCATTTATCCCTAGTATGGCTTAGGCGTTCTGACTGCAGTACTGTGTGGTACATGTGGTGAAATAACAGAAATAAAATAAGAAACAGTGAAATCTGCCCTACTTATGCAACAAATGCTCCTAATCCTGTAGGACTGCTGTCAGGGTAGGAAACTTCAGGGACACGATGCATTATCAAAACTGAATGGGCGTTTTGTTCTCTGATGAAGAAAAACATTTTGCTGCTATAGGAAACCTAGTAGTACGATTTCTTGTGCATTAAATTTCTGATTGACCTTTGGGTTTTCAAATTGGTGCTTTGCTTCTTTAATTGCTGCATTATGGATCTAAATCTTCAGTCCTAAGCACTGAAAACTATAGTCATAAGCCGGTTTTTCCACTTCTCCATAAATGTTTCGATTCTGGAAGATCTGGGCTTTAATGGCACCGGATAGGGTTGCGGATTTTCAAAACCTGTCCTTTGATGAAATTTATACCTCTGCCACCTTTCTTGACATTCCACTGGTGTACCAGCTCCCATATCAGCTCTTTGTCTGCACAACACGCCATTGAAGAGGTACACATGCATCATGGTGGATTTCCGCCTCTGATAACCCTACAAAAACACGAAACCTGCAAAGAAAATCATGGATGGGGGAAATGGATGCAGTGTGGATGGAGGAAATGGCCATGCAATCGGTGACATGGCGAAAAAATGCAGAGGAACAATGGAAATTCGCTCTGGTGGAGGTGGCGGTCTGCAGAGCGAAAAACAAATGAAAAAACGTTAAAAAACACTAAATGAACCAAATATATGAAATGGAATGAGAGTATGTATGGAGGATGCATGTGGAGGTGACGTGGCGGGACCGAGGACAGTGGAAAATTCAGCGGCGGGTGAACAAATCTGGACCATCAGATCTCGGCGGAGATCGATGGTGGAAACGCGTCGGAGAGCGATAGACCGTGGGCCAGGGGTACGGCGATCAGGGGTTAAACAATGCACAGCTTCGTCGATCGCCAACTGTCGGATGAAGGGCTCTGGATCAGACGTCTATTACACATATTGCTCGGCATCTTGTACCGAACGTTAACGTGCGATGAACCAGCAGTTTTAAAACAATGTTGGGGCCACGTGTCAAGAGCTGAGTGGAATCGCTGTGATTTTAGAAATACCGCCTGTCGCCCAAAGGCGGTGCGATAGAAACAGCCAGGTTTTGATTAGTGCGTGGCGGGGTCCACCGGCGGGAAAGGTTTCGGACCATCGATCTGGCAGGCAAATGAACAGTGGAGATGCGACAAGGGAGATTAGCGCCTTTTGGGCAAGCGGGTGGTTCCAGCACTGGGTTACATGGACGGGAAAGGCGCAGGGCTTACGGCGAAGGGGCTGAGGCCTATTATAAGGTCGGAAGTGGGTTTTTAACCCATTTTTAATGACATTTATGATTTTTGGCCCATTTCCAAAGTGTTTTAAGGCTAGCCAAGGGCAACGATAGAGGGATGGAGGGGGAATTTGGGAAAACAAAGGGTGTAGGGATTTTTATAGGGGATTTAGGGGGTTAATAGGGAAAATAAAAAGGGGAAAAGAGGAACTTTTACAAAAGGAGGAAAAGGGGGGAAAAAGGGGATATTTTGCAGGGGTACAAGGGGTAAATGCAGGCCTTTAGGGAAAGGAACCAGCGGAGGGGACTTGTATAAGGCAAAGCACAGAGAGACCTCAAGGATGATGTGTCCTCAGGGGAGATGCATTCCTTGAAGGTCTCCAAAATGATATAGCCCCCAGATTTCTTGTCAAGAATTTCATAGGGGGGCTAACAGTGGCTTCACATGGGGATGGCTTCTTCTTGAAGGAGGCAAGAAACTAGAAACGATATTTGGAGTAGGCCAGTTTCCTGCTGCTTCGCACATCCCTTTCTTTGATCAGCTGCCACAATGTGAATATGTTACATCAGCAGAAACATTTTCCCAATCAAACTACCTACCCAAACTACAGTCCTAGCATTTTTTCTTCTTTAGGGTGCATTTGAGCTAGCAGATCCCTTACATTTTATTTTCAAAACAAAAAACAAACCTATCGTAAATCTACCCTTATCGCTCCATGAGACTAGATTAGACTGTTGGTCTCATATGTTTCTCTACCTACACTACTACCTGCTAGGATTAGACTATCTAGCAGGTTTCTTCTCCTACATTCTAAGACAGGAAATTGAAAAACAGCCAAGCCAGGATTAGACTATCTGACTTGCTGGAGTGAAGATTTGTAGAAAACTGCAAACAAAACTTGTGAAGGCATGAAATCTACAATTTGAAATATCCTTCTTTCTTTGTGACTCAGGTTTTGAGCATATTTGAGTCACCTCTTTTCTTTGATTTCAGCTCTGGTTTTGGAAATATTAGAGCTGATTCTTCTTTTCACTGCTGGTCCAGATTTTGAGCATGTTAGGACCGGCTGTCTTCTCTTCTTTGGCTCAGGTTTTGAGTTTATTAGAGCCAATCTTTGCACTTTTTAGAGGTCCATGTTTTGAGCATGTTTGAACCTCCACCTTCTCTATTTTTGGAAACATTTTCTTCTTCTTTTTTAAACAAGAAAACTGCAATGGTATGTACAATGGAAATGAAACTGGAAATGAAAATTAGCAGATGTAGTGTTTGAGCATCCTACCATTGACAGGACCCCCAAACAGCTCTGTACCATCAGGTTCTTGTAGAAAAAATGAATTTGGACCCACAGTGGCTTGGATGATGAATGGACCTTGCCACAAGCTGTCAAATTTTCCATGCTTACCTTTGTCCTCCCTTCTTGAGTCCCATTTCAGAACCTTGTCACCAATTTTGAAATCAACAGCTTTGGTTCTTTTGTCAAACTGCCTCTTTATGTTTTCTTGGACTTTGACTGCTCTGTTGTAAACCTGATCCCTTGTTTGCTGAAGGTGGATTGTTTCATTTATTCTCCTTATCATGCTATCTTCCTCCGATTGGATCTCCTGGACAAGTTTTATCACTGGAACTCCAAGGCTTGTAGGGAATACTGCCTCTATCCCATAGACTAGCTGGAATGGTGACATGCCAATGGATTTTTTTGTAGTAAGCCTATCAGCCCACAAATCATGTACCAACTTATTGCGCCATGACTTCTTGTTCTCTTCCAACAGCTTCTTGATGATTGTAACCAGGCTTTTATTTGATGATTCAGCTAAGCCATTACCCTGGGGGTAATAGGCAGTTGAATGACCGAGTGCTATTCCGTACCTGTGACAGAAATCAACCATTTTCTTGGATCCAAAGGCAACAACATTGTCAATGATTATTTTCCTTGGACAGCCAAACCGAGATGGGATGAAATCTTTTAGGAACCTAATGATGACAGAATCAGTGGCATTCCTTGTGGGTATAGCTTCTATCCACTTAGTGAAGTAATCTGTAGTGGTTAGGATCCATTTGTGTTGTCCAGAAGAAGAGGGGTGAATTTCCCCAATGAAGTCTAGGCCCCATTGCATGAATGGACCTTCTACGGTGATAGGCTATAAATGGAGGGGGAGGAGCTTTCTCCTGCCTTCAAAGATCTGACATTTGTGGCAAGTGGTTATCATTTTATGGACATCATTAAACAGTGTAGGCCAATAATAACCAGCCCTGAGTATTTTATTTGCAGTGGCTTTCCAACTCAGGTGGCATCCACATTCCCCAGCATGCAATTCCTGTTTAATTCTTTCAGCTTCAGGTTCAGATAAGAATTTCAGCAATAGGCCATTTGGATTTTTCC
>JAXQQM020088962.1:0-35666 GCA_034641835.2 Pinus albicaulis
GAACTAGCTGCAGAATGTAGACATTCCGTAGCTAACCGACGATTCTGCAGCTACCTTCATGTTTGAGTATGTTCCAGGTGGCCTCTTGAGAAAAACCGCATATGGGCATGATCCACGTCTTGTCTACATGGTTCGTTGCTCATCATGGAGGAAGAAATGGATTCTGGGTACGGTTATGCACGTGGGAACACATTTATGAAGGAAGACTCCTACTAGGACTGTCTCAGTCCAGATGTCTTTTCTTCTTCACGTAGCCACCTCAAAGACTCCTAATATGATTCGGATAAGGAAAGACATTATTCCTAAATTGTTGTAATTATTGTTACTTGCATTTGCTTTATAAACTCTTGAGTAGACCAAGAGCTTAGTTAGAGATTTTATGTTAGATTTGTTGCTAGATTTTGTTTAAACTCTGTGTTACATCCTTGAAGACACATAGTGTTATGTTCAAACTATTGCATCGTTAATGGAGCAGACAAATTTATTCTGAAGGCGTGATTTAATTTGAAGTTGAATGCCGTCAAGTGGTAGAGGGCCCCTGCCTCTTGCACGGATTTCTTTTGCGTAAATTAGATAAGTTTTCCTAGCTGCCTTTACGTTTTGCATTTGAATTGATAGTTGTTTTGTTTTAGCTACTGTAATCGTATTCATTCTAGCTCTTCCACAAGAAGACACTCTTCCAACAGATTAAAATGATGAATGTTGAATGACTATGGTATTGTAGGATTAGGAGTTGAATTTATAGTTGTTTTAACTAGCTACTGTAGTTATATTCATTCCAACTCTTTCACAAGAAGACACTCTTCCAACAGATTATAATGATGAATGATGAATAGCTATAGTACTGTAGGAGTTAGTTGTAGTTTTTTCTATTCACTATCATAAGTTACACTTGTTCTAATCACTCTTCCACAAGAAGAAACTCTTCCAATACATCCTTAAGAAGTTCAAGACATGACTGTGATAATGAATGATTTAGTTGTGTGTTTGTACTAAGTATCATCCCTGTCCTTGCTCTTAAACGCTTGCCCAAGACATCATAATGACGAGTAGGGTATGGATGTGATAACTTAGTTTTTCATTTTCTTTCAGTTTATTTGCTTTCAATTGCATACAAGTACACAGTCAGAATTGTTCTACCTCTTCCAAAAGAAGGAACTCTTCCAAAATATCACTAATGATGAACAAAAAGATTGTGTAACTTCATAGATTAACGCATGTTAGTATAGTTAGAACAACTCCGGAGTTTCATTGCATTTAATTCATGTTCAGTCACTTTGTTTCAAGTTTGATGATGACTTATAGTTCAAGCATTGTTCTAGTTTAGTAGCATCTTAGGTTCATTCTTAGATTAACTCATTACACTTGCATCTCATATTCAAATTGTCATCCATTGCACAATAGATTACTCTAGTTGTTAGGATTAACAAGACAACCTTCATTATTCACAAACATCTTCTTGTTCTAAAAACTACAAATGATCCATAGCCATAGGAACAGAAGACAACATCACTATAAGGTCTGAAATCTCTCTGCAATCTCCTCATCATTTTATAAACAGAGCTCTTCCTCAAAAGAACTATTTTGAACAAGAAACCAATAACTTTTTGAGTATAAGTTCTGTGACATTCAATTAAATTGCAGAATAGAACTAGGAATTAATCATAGAATAAAAGAGCTTAGGACAGAGTATTACATCATTAGTGTTTAACTGTTTAGTTAGAGGATTGCATATTTAGTGATCACTTCTCAAGTTTAGTTTGTGTCATTTGCCTAAAAAGTCATTATCAAGATTTTTCTTTTATTTAGTCATAGTTTAGATTCTGCTTCATTGTTTCCAATTGCATTTACCATTCCATACATTAGGCTTAACTCTGTTTTTTTGACCACCAACCCTTTCCATTAGTTTTCTAGACAATTCCATTGTAAATATAAAAATCACCAAAAGACAAAAAACATCATAAATCATCAAAAAAGACCAAAAACATCACAAAACACCACATACAACGCATTAGGAAACAAGCACCTAGGTACATATGGTACACTTCACTTCAGCAGTTTACCAACCCTGGTTGACAATTAAATGAGTTCAATTTAGGAGACTAGATTGAGACCAAACATTTTGGTGCCGTTGCCGGGGAAGTGAAAACTAGGTAACCTTTGTTTCTTAGCATCCAAAAACAATTTTATGCGTAGGGAGAGAGATTTAAGGGGAAGATTTATAAGCAGCAGAGGCAGAAGTTTGATTTCTAGAACACCACTTGTTTCATCTAGATCCAGAGCTAGTACACCTTCAACTCAAACCCATCTTCCATCCTTTACTGATCCTGGACTTCTAGAAGATCTAAGGTCGCCTATTCCATTAGAGAAACCTTCCACTTCATCCACTGAACCTGCCATAGAAGAAGATCTAAAAACTCCTGTCAGGGACACAAACCTTTCTACTTCCACAAGAGAGTCAACCATGGCAGAAGAAGGAGGAGGAGCAGTTGTTAATGGAGAACACACATTGTTTGGAGGAGGTAGAGGTAGAGGTAGGGGAGAAGGAGGAAGAGGAGAAGGAGGTAGAGGTGCAGAAGGAGGAAGAGGTAGAATAGGAAGCTCTTTTGGGTTCCCTATACTTGATGAAGAAACCAATACAACCATGAAAAACATTTCACCTTCCGTCCTTCCGAACTTCTATGGACTTAAAACTGAGGATCCTGAAACTTTCTTATTCGAATTTGAAGTGTTGTGTAGGACTTATGACTACTTACAAGATGCTCAAAAACTGAAATTATTTCCTTCAACTTTGAAGGGAGCAGCATTGAAGTGGTTTATGAGTTTAAACAATAGTTCTATTAGAACATGGGAAGACATGAAACAAGCATTTCTAGAGAGATACTTGGATTATTGTATGCCGGTTAATCATAAGGAAGAAGTGTTCAAGATGTTGCAAAAAGAAGATGAAAACTTAGAAGATTTGTTGGAAAGATTTAATTACAACATCAAAAGGGAAAAAATGGAAAACCTAGATCAAGACACCTTAAAAGCTCTTTTGTTGAAAACAATTAGGGATGAATGGCTGGATATCCTTAACATGATGGGAAAAGGGGATATATCACAGCTCACATTACCTGAAATATCTGAGTTATGTATCAACCTTTCAAGAGGGAAATCTAAAACTGTAAAAGGTCCAAGAGATCCTGCTCTTGCAAGGGCAAGTAAGTCTGCTTCTGGGACAGTAAGTAGATCATAAATAGGACATATGCTTGATGATTTTAAATCTGACATCTTAGGGAGTCTTAGTGAACAAATAGACACCCTCAAGATACAAAACAAGCAAAAGGCTGAATCTGATGCCTTGGCAATCTTTTGTCCCAAATGTAGGAAGAAACATGCCTTGAGAGAATGTCCTCTAGATGTAAAAGTTGTAGAAACCCGTGTTATTTGTTCTGAGAAACATGAGACCAAGAATTGTCCTTCTCTTCCTGGTCTCAAGGCTGTTTTTCAAGAAGAAACTCCTACAGACTCCACAGAATCTCTTAACTTTGTATCTAGAAGACCTTGGCAGGGACCTCCGACACAAGGATTCCATGATCAAATGTATAATCAACCTCCACCTTGGAATTCTTGGCAGCAACCTTGGCCCCAATTTCAAAATCAATCTCAAGCTTGGGCACAAGGATCACAAGGTCCCTATGGAAGATACTCTCCATATTATTAGTATCCACCATCCTATCCACCATATCCACATTTTTATCCTCAAAATTCCCAACAAAATTTTCCTCAAAATCTTCAACAAAATTTTCAACAAAATCCTCAACAACATCATCCAAACCAACCTCATCAAAATCAACCACTTCCATTACCATTCCCTCAAAAATCCAATCAATTTCCAGCTCAGCCTATACCAAACCCCAATAATAAGAACCCTCATAATACATACATGATAGAAGGACAACAATTTCCAACTTATTTAATTACTCCTCTAGACCTTAGTGATGTTCAACTTAGGTCTGGAAGGATACTTGAGAAGAGGAAACCTTCTGTGATCATACAAGAACAAGATAATTCTGAGGAAGACTCCCTATGGGTTAATAAAAGTCTTGAGGAAGATACATCCTTTCAAGATCAAAACATTGAAAAACTAAAACAAAAAGATCCAATAAATCCAACTCCTGTATTAGAGAAACCATCCACATCTACTTCTATACCTCCTTTTCCGGAGAGATTACAAATTGATAGAGGTGTAGAAAAACAAATAATGGTGCCTAATTATGATTTCTTAGATGAATTGAGAAATGTTTGCATTAAAATTCCATTATTGCAAGCCATCAAAGAAATCCCAATTTTAGCCAAAAAAATAAAGGAGTTGAGTATGAAGACAACAAGAAAAAGAATAAGAGAAACCAAGAAAATTCAACTGGTAGGACAAATAGCAGACATTATGATGGGCAAGATTACTATTCCAAAGTACCTTGACCTAGGAAATCCAGTTGTCAAAATTCACATCAACGGAATTGAAATTCAAAACACACTCATTGACTTAGGAGCAGCAGTAAATATCATGAGTAGACAAATCATGGACAAACTGAAACTTCCTAATCTTCTCTTTACACCCACACTATTACAATTAGCAGATAGATCTGTGATCAGACCATATGGGGTAATAGAAGACATTCCAGTGTCCCTAGACTCTTGGGAGTACCCTGTGGATTTCATGATCATAACACCCAAGAATAATCTAGGAGGCCATCCTGTTATACTAGGAAGACCTTGGTTGGCTACAGCTGATGCTTTTATTAGTTGTAGGTCCGGTGATATGTATATTTCTGATGGTAGTTCAACAAAGAAATTCACTTTATATCCTCCAGCTAGGATAATTACAGATCTAGATGATACTCAATGGATAGAGGATGAAGAATATTTACAACCACTCTTCACAATTTCAGAAATTAGTGAAGATAATCAAATTCTGAATACTCTAGAAAATTTTGAATCCTCTCAAGAACATAAACATGAATCATTTCAAGAGGGATCCAATATTGAATTCTTGTCATCTAGGCAGATGTCTCTTCATTCTATGGACAAATTTGGCAGCTCCACAAGTGAAATTTTTCCAGGCAAAACCTTGAACATAAACAAAAACCTAGAAAAATCTCAACAAGAAGAGTTAGTCAAAGTATTACAGAGACATTCTTCTGCATATGCATGGGAATACAATGACATGAAAGGGATAAGTCCCAAGACTTGTACTCATCACATCTATATAGAGGCAAATTGCAAACCAATCAGACAACCTCAAAGACGGATGAATCCAAATCTTAGGGAAATTATTAAAGAGGAATTGCAAAAATTGTTAAATGTTAATTTCATCTATCCTATTTCAGATAGTCAGTGGGTTTCTCCTTTGGTAATTGTGCCAAAGAAAAATGGAAAATGGAGGGTGTGTGTTGACTACCGAGAACTGAATAAAGCTACTCTTAAAGACCATTTTTCCTTACCTTTCATAGATCAAGTATTAGATACATTAGCAGGTAAAAAGTACTTTTCATTCCTGGATGGGTTTAGTGGTTACAATCAAATCCAAGTAGCACTTGAAGACCAAGATAAAACCACATTTACTTTTTCTTGGGGTACCTATGCCTACCGAGTATTGCCATTTGGGTTATGCAATGCACCTGCAACATTCCAAAGGGCAGTATTAGGAATTTTTTCTGATCTGATACATGACTGTGTAGAGGTGTACATGGATGATTTTACAGTTTATGGGGATACATTTGAAGAGGCTTTAGAAAACTTGAAAAAGGTCTTAAAAAGATGTCAAGAAGCAAACCTTTCTCTTAGTCATGAAAATTTTTTTATGATGTTCACTGAAGGTATTGTTTTAGGGCACCACATTTCAGGGGATGGGATTAGAGTTGATGAAGCGAAAGTTGAAGTTATTTCTAACCTATCCATTCCAAGTTGTCAAAGAGATGTAAGAAGTTTTCTAGGATTTACGGTGTACTATCGGAGATTTATAGAAAACTTCACCAAAATAGCATCTCCTCTCTTCAAATTACTCACCAAAGATTGTGAATTTAAGTGGACTTCTGATTGCCAGTTAGCTTTTGAAACCCTGAAAACCAAAATTTCTGAAGCACCTATATTAAGGGGACTTAACTGGAAGTTACCTTTTCATATCTCGACAGATGCTTCCGATACAGTTTTAGGAGCAGTATTGGGACAGAAAGATTTAATTCCCTATGCCATCTATTATATCAGTAAAAATTTGACTCCCGCAGAGTTAAACTATACTGTAACTGAAAAAGAGTTTTTAGCTGTTGTTCATGCCATTAACAAATTTAGACACTATATAACAGCCTATGAAACTTTTGTTCACACTGATCATTCTGCAATTAGATATTTAATGAATAAATCAATTACTAATGGCAGAGTTATAAGATGGTTGTTATTATTGCAAGAATTCAACATTACTATTCTAGATAGGCCTGGAAAACAAAACACCGTGGCTGATTTCCTGTCTAGAATTCAAAATATCAAAGATGACACTCCGGTTGAAGATCAATTTCCTGATGAATATCTTTTTGCAATCTCTACTCAAACTCCATGGTTTGCTGATATTGCCAATTATTTAGTTTCAGGAAAATTTCCTTCAATTATGAATACAAGGGATAAAAGAAAATTCATTAATGATAGTGCAAGATATTCATGGGTCGCTAATGAGTTGTACAAGACAGGTCCAGATTTGATTATTAGAAGGTGTGTTCGTGAAGATGAGATGCCTGAAATTCTCAAGGCATGTCATGATGAACCTTGTGGCGGACACTTTGCAGATAAGAGGACAACCTATAAGATCCTTAATTTAGGATATTATTGGCCATCCTTGTTTAAAGATGCTAAAGAGTATGTCAAAAGGTGTGACAGTTGCCAAAGGGTAGGGAAACCTTCTCCTTCAGGTGAGATGCTATTACAACCTCAGGTACATATTGAACCTTTTGAAAAATGGGCTTTGGATTTTGTAGGACCTATTAGTCCTCCATCAAGACAAAAGAGATATATATTAGTTTGCACCGATTATGTTACCAAATGGGTAGAGGCCAAGCCATTACTTTTTGCTAATGAAGCATCTGTAGTTACTTTTCTTTTTGAGGATATTTTTACTCGTTTTGGTGTCCCAAGGGAAATTGTTACAGATCAAGGAGCTCAATTTACATCAAGGCTAGTGGAGCAAATGATGGAGAATTACAAAATCAGACATAGAACATCTACTCCTTATCATCCATAAGCAAATGGTCAAGTGGAATCCACTAATAAAGTTATTGAAGGAATCCTAACAAAGACTGTTCATCTACATAGAAGAGATTGGGTAGATAGGCTTCCTGAAGCCTTGTGGGCCTATAGAACTACATGGAGAAACACAACAGGCCATACTCCTTATGAGCTTGTTTATAGAAAGCAAGTTTTGTTTCCCATAGAGTTCCAAATTCAAACATTCAAGATGGCAGTTCAGCTAGGACTTGATCTGACGGAGGCACAAAAGCATAGACTGGAGCAAATTAATGAATTGGATGAGATCAGACAAGATGCAGTTCAGAAAACAAGTCTAGTCCAACAGCAAAGGGCTAGATGGCATGACAAGTACATCAAGGAGAAGAAATTTAAAGAGGGTGACTGGGCTCTCTTTTTTGATTCAAAATTCAAGGATTTTCAAGGGAAATTTCAGACACATTGGCTTGGGCCATATGAAATTGTTCGAATTTTTGATAATGGGGCAGTAAAAATCAGAACTATAGATGAAGAAGAGGTCACTTTTCTTGTGAATGGTCATAGACTGAAGTTATACCACAAGCCACTCTCAAGAGAAGAGTTTGTCAAGAAGTTCCAAGAAGACAATGATGTGAAGTTAATGAAGAAGAGTCTCTCTTCTTCATCAACTTGATTAAATTTTCTGAAGCATTTCTCTTCTAAAATAAAAATAAAAAAATAAAAAAATAAAAATATAAAGGTATAAACATGAAAACCAATCATTGATTGGCATGTTTATACAGAAAAGATAGGGTGAAAATCAGAGTCTCTCTGACACTCTAACTTTTCCCATTCTTGTTTTTATAAGTAGCTGTTATAAAAATCATAAGTACAGTTCCATAGTAATTATGATTCATTTCATCTCACTCCATCTTCCATTCATTTCATTTTCATGTCAAAACACAAAAATTTGATATCTTGCTGTAAGTGAATAAAATATGTCATGAATTGTAGTACAACCCTTATGTTCCTTCATTCCATTTCATGAACTGAATCCATTCCATTCCATTATCCACTTCATACATATCATAATCCATCATCCATTTTCATTCATACCACATAACATTTCACCCATACTCCAAAAACATTCTATTTTCATGATTAAAGTGTTCTACAGGAACATTCTGCAGCTCAGTGGACATTCTGCAGCTGATCAGCCTTTCTGCAGCCCGACAGTCTTTCCGCAGCTACAAACCCTGAAGGCATCAACCAGCAGACATCAGAATTACAACAAAGTGACCTAGTGTATTCATGAATCAAAAGCATCAAGAAAATTATGAAGACTCCTCCAGAGATGAGCAGAGAAGACAAAGGCTACAAAAATCAAATAAAGGGCAGAGGTAACAAATTTAAATTACGATGGCATTTCATAAAAGTTTAGCATAGTTTAGTTGTGGATTATTCGAAAAGGTTGTTTTAATTGTTTTTATTGATCAAACACCAACAAACCCTCTACAGACTTTGTATTAAAATTTTCCATTTCAAATTTCATATCCGATAGCATCTAAGCGGTTAATTGGCCGAGGTGTTTGAATTTTCCACGTCTCTTAACCAAATCATTCAATGATTGATTCCCTCTGCCGTCGTAAATCCTCCACCGTCCCTTCAATCATTAATACAATCCCTCCACCTCACTCCACTACTCCATTCCGAGACCACTGCCATAACTTCATTCCGTAGCCAGCATTCCATTCCGAAGATGGAGATATTATTATCACCGAAAGCAGAGCCAAAGGATATCAGTTTGAATAGCATTGAGCATTGTAAACGCAGAGCAGAGTAGAAGGGTAAATTTGGAAGTGTAACAGTGTGAGGACTTGAAGCCACTTGATCCCGTGGGCAGATAAAATACCACTGTGAACGGAGTTTGAAGCATTTTCACTATCAACACAGAATTGTAGCAGTGTGAGTTTGAAGTCTTTTGTTACCAAAAGACAGAGGTGTTAAAATTGAAGTCTTTTGCTACCGGAGACAGAGGTGTTGTAGTGATTGAGTGTGAAGACTTTTGCTACCAGAGACAGAGGTGTTGCAGTTTGAAGACTGTTGTTACCAGAGACAGAGATGTTGCAGCGTTGAATTTGAAGTTTTTTGCTACTAAGAGCCAGAGGTATTGCACAAAAAGAAATTTGAAGTCATCTACCATTTTCAATCAAAGACATTTCAGCTCGAAATTTGAAACTGCTTTCATCATCAAACAAAGGCATAGCACTCCGACATTCAATTGTCAACAGAAGCACATCAGTTCAAGGTTTCGAAGGCATTTGTCATTATCAATCAGAGGTATGTCATTATGAAGTTTGGAGCCATTTTCATTTAAAGCTTGAAGCCATTTCAATCCGAAAGTGAAAGTCATTGTTTTGTGGGTAGAAGAGTGTTAATTTGACATTGAAAAATCATGGGTTTAATTGTAAGGACTGAACCTGTGGGTTCAAAATATTTAGAAGGTTACCCACAATGCAAGGAAATGTTACAACAAATAGGATGGCTTCAATTTTTGGAAAAATTTAATGGCTTCCATAAGGAAGTCACTAAAACATTTGCCAGATCATTTCAAGGAACCGAAGTTGAAGTAGGTGATGTCAAGTTTATTGTCACTGAAGTTTTTATTGCAGAGGCTACAGGATTGTCCAGAACTGGGGAGAGATGGTTTAAAAATAGGGAATTCCACAATGACTCCTGGAAACAAATTTTAAAAATCACCAAATATGGATGTTAGTGTATTCAAGAAAGGAATTCCCAGTATTGCATTGAAAAGCAAATGGAGAAACATACTACTTCTTTTAAAAAAAATTGTTACATGTGAGGGTAGATATGGGACATTTTATGTCTACCACATTAGACTAATGATGCATTTTCTGGGAGAATATTTAAACCTACCATATTTCTTGCTTCAAAGTCTGAAGAAGATGGCTTCCTGTGTTCAGAGAAGAATTCAATTTTTAGAGACAACCCTGTATCATCATGGTTTGGTCAAAATTTTGATTGAGCATCATCTATCTAAAACAAATGATACATGGGATGATTTCTTAATAAGAAATCATTTTGAAGAAGCAAAAGAACCATCACCTGAAACACAGCCCACAAAGAGAAGTAGGAAATGGAGGGCTTCAAAAGTTGAAATTGACAAACCAGCCCAAGAGAGCAGTGAGGAAATCATTTTGGAGAAGTTGACTCGAATCAAGAGGCAACTTAAGGAAGAAAAGATAATCAAGGAATCTGTCACAGATAAAGGAGAGGGATCCTCTCAGCCTAGGAGAAGCCACAGATTAAAGGGAAAACTGAAGAAAACACCAATCAAACAAACAGGGGTAATCAATATAGAAGATGAAGAAACACCCATTGAAGAGGATGATGAAGAGGATTTTTATGAAGGAAACCCTGAAATTGATCCTGCTCAACAGGAAATTTATGATTATGTGGAAACTTTAGAGAGGACAGCTTCAGAAAGCAGAGAGAGAACCCCCAGTCCTCCACTGTCTGAAATTGATATATTAAGAAGGGATAGATATGAGTTGGAATTGCTAAATAGACACATCAAAAATGAGAATGAAATTCTCAAATATCAAATCAAGCTCAAGACTGATATGAACTCAACCTTATCCCTGCATATAGACAAAGTGGAGAGGACCAATGAGAAGTTGAAGACAAGGAACAAAAAGCTGATCAGGGCACTCACCAACCTTAGGTTCAAACTTGTTATCAGGAAACCCAGAAGACCTCTAGCTTCCAGACAAAGGAGAAGAAGGGGATTAGATGTCCTTGCAGAAGCCTCTGAATTCATAGGATAACTTGCATGAGGACATGCAAAGAGACAGCAGTGGGGGTATGTTGAGCCTCAAAATTGTGCTTTCCTTCACCTCATTTTACCTCATTTTCCCTTGTCCATTTCTATATTAAACCCAATTGATCAATAAATATAGTTAAAATTACTTCTAGAATGGTTTACATGACTGACTTGTTGAATTTTGTGATTTTTGCCATTGTTAAGCATTTTGACCGGAACTAGCTGCAGAATGCAGACATTCCGTAGCTAACCGGCGATTCTGCAGCTACCTTCATGTTTGAGTATGTTCCAGGTGGCCTCTTGAAAAAAACCGCATATGGGCATGATCCACGTCCTGTCTACATGGTTCGTTGCTCATCATGGAGGAAGAAATGGATTCTGGGTACGGTTATGCACGTGGGAACACATTTATGAAGGAAGACTCCTACTAGGATTGTCTTAGTCCAGGTGTCTTTTCTCCTTCACGTAGCCACCTCGAAGACTCCTAATATGATTCGGAAAAGGAAAGACATTATTCCTAAATTGTTGTAATTATTGTTACTTGCATTTGCTTTATAAACTCTTGAGTAGACCGAGAGCTTAGTTAGAGATTTTATGTTAGATTTGCTGCTAGATTTTGTTTAAAAACTTTGTGTTACGTCCTTGAAGACACAGAGTGTTATGTTCAAACTATTGCATCGTTAATGGAGCAGACAAAGTTATTTTGAAGGCGTGATTTAATTTGAAGTTGAATGTCGTCAAGTGGTAGAGGGCCCCTGCCTCTTGCACGGATTTATTTTGCGTAAATTAGATAAGTTTTTCTAGCTGCCTTTACGTTTTGCATTTGAATTGGTAGTTGTTTTGTTTTAGCTACTATAGTCGTATTCATTCTAGCTCTTCCACAAGAAGACACTCTTCCAACAGATTAAAATGATGAATGTTGAATGACTATGGTATTGTAGGATTAGGAGTTGAATTTATAGTTGTTTTAACTAGCTACTGTAGTTATATTCATTCTAGCTCTTTCACAAGAAGACACTCTTCCAACATATTATAATGATGAATGATGAATAGCTATAGTACTGTAGGAGTTAGTTGTAGTTTTTGCTATTCACTATCATAAGTTACACTTGTTCTAATCACTCTTCCACAAGAAGAAACTCTTCCAAGACATCCTCAAGAAGTTCAAGACATGACTGTGATAATGAATGATTTAGTTGTGTGTTTGTACTAAGTATCATCCCTGTCCTTGCTCTTAAACGCTTGCCCAAGACATCATAATGACGAGTAGGGTATGGATGTGATAACTTAGTTTTTCATTTGCTTTCAATTGCATACAAGTACACAGTCATAATTGTTCTACCTCTTCCAAAAGAAGGAACTCTTCCAAAATATCACTAATGATGAACAAACAGATTGTGTAACTTCATAGATTAATGCATGTTAGTATAGTTAGAACAACTCCGGAGTTTCATTGCATTTAATTCATGTTCAGTTACTTTGTTTCAAGTTTGATGATGACTTATAGTTCAACATTGTTCTAGTTTAGTGGCATCTTAGGTTCATTCTTAGATTAACTCATCGCACTTGCATCTCATATTCAAATTGTCATCCATTGCACAATAGATTACTTTAGTTGTTAGGATTAACAAGACAGCCTTCATTATTCACAAACATCTTCTTGTTCTAAAATCTACAAATGATCCATAGCCATAGGAACAGAAGACAACATCACTATAAGGTCTGAAATCTCTCTGCAATCTCCTCATCATTTTATAAACAGAGCTCTTCCTCAAAAGAACTATTTTGAACAAGAAACCAATAACTTTTTGAGTATAAGTTCTGTGACATTCAATTAAATTGCAGAATAGAACTAGGAATTAATCATAGAATAAAAGAGTTTAGGACAGAGTATTGCATCATTAGTGTTTAACTGTTTAGTTAGAGGATTTGCATATTTAGTTTGTGTCATTTGTTTAAAAAGTCATTATCAAACTGGTCCTTTAAATCCAGTCGGAGCCACCATCCCAAACGGAAAAGGAGTTGTCTTAAGATCCCGACCGGGTGGTTTTCCCCAATGTCTGAAGCAGAGATTTTCTAGGCTTCAACAAAGTTGTAAATGATCAAGACTGTCAGACGCGCCTTACTTCGCTACAAGGACAACAGAAATCACAGAAGATCATTTACGTATGCGTAACTTATATAAAGAACGACCTCGAAGGTGAAGACAGGACTTACATTAAAGAAAGGCAGAATCCAAACTTTAAAATCTCCCAGTGCCATTAAAACCCGAGCTAACCTGACAGAAGCAAGAATGGAGCGGCAAAGTGTTTCAGTACAAAGCGAAGGAGATTTAGGCACCCTAATGAAGATCTGGAGCCTTAAATCAGCAGTTTAAGAGGCAAAGCACCGGTTCGAAGACCCCAAGGATCGATCAAAGGATCCTGTGCACAATTCAAAGCAATTAGAACATTTATGTAGCATATTTCTCAGTGGTTCATTTGCCTTTTGTTTATTCACCACAAGTACAGCACCACAGCCGAAATATGTCAAAATCATATCCGAGGAGATCACTCTTTCACAAAAGAGGAAACAGAGATTAAATACCCAAAGCATTCAAACAATGGGCTGTTCTCGTTCTTTCCAAGGGTTTAATACAAACATTTAGTGTCCACCTACCTCCTCAATTGATCTTCTGTTCATCCTCTGCTATAAAACACAGAAGGAAATTATTGTAAAGGTTGTTGATGAGATATCAGAGAAATGCAAGCATTCTCCTCTTGAGACAAGCTCTCTGTGTAATATTGTAAGATAGGCTGAGATTTGATGTATTCAGGCTGAATGTTCAAGTTGTGGGAAATGATGTACCTGATTGGTGCTGTTTTTAATATGACAAGCATATTTCTTTGGATCCTGATCTAAAGCAGCTTGTGATGTTTTCCTATCTCTGTGTTTGATTTCATTTCATTCCATTTCTACTAGCTCGCATCAGAAGTTTGGCATAAGATTTACCCTTGATAGGTACCTTATGTTGCTTCTCTCCCAGCCTTTTATTTTTCTGCTTATATGTGTATCTGAATATTGATTTCAATTAATTTAACTAGTGTAGTGGATGTCATTGCCCGCTCTCTGATGTATGAATTGAAGAAATCTATGTTTAGATGTTCTTGCTAGGATTTAGTTGGATGAGTTGAGAACACTGGGAGGTCTAGAACATCTCTCTCGCTCACTAGGATCTTCCCATCTCAATTGCTTCCTTTCAGATCCTCCTGGTTTCGCTTCCGTATTGTCCCAAGCAGGGTCCTGAGTTAAATGACCTCTTTCACCTGACTTTATACAGCCAGAATTGATGGTTCTCCTCCTTTCATTTTCACCCTTAATGTTCCATTTCACCCATCATCCATTTAGATCCAAATGCTCTAGATGACTAACTTCAACCGAAAGCTTGCACATCAACACAAGTCAATCCTTTCTTGACTCCATTGCCCAATGGCCTTGATGTTCTCTGAGTTATCTACCTTTGCCTAATTTTCCTCTTTGCTTATCCTTGTCTTATACTGGACCCTTCTTTCCTGATTCCCAACAACCAAACTTAAACAATTAAACAAACAAACCCTGAGCCTATAACTAGCCTAAAATCTAACCTTGAGCCTTAAAGACATATACCTTTGGCAAACATAGAGAGATCCCTCTCTGGACCTAGGAGGGCTAGATCCTAAGGTCTGAAAGCGGTTCTGATGTTGTCTCATCTTTTGGTCTTACCAACCTGGCCAAAACATGGGAACCTCAACATAATGGCGACTCCACTGGGGAATGAGTGCATTACAATTTGAACATCCCTAGGCATTCAAAACCTACAATCTCTGGTTAGGTTGGAAGTTAGTCACACCTTTTCTTGGACAGCCTCGGTGTCATTTGTTGTGTTCTCTTGTACTCTTAGACAGAGCCTGGACAGGGCCAGGTAGCCTTCGGATCTCATCCTCTTTTGGAGGTGACATATCTGGTAAATGCCCTCCCAGTCAATCTCTGGTTAGAGTTTGTTGTGTTCTGAGGTTATCCTTGAAAGGTGATAGTGCCTGAGCACTGTGGTGGACAGTGTAACCCCTTGACATACCCTAAACCTTCCACCTGGAAACTCCATAGTTCCTAAAAGATCAAAGACTCCACTGGTGATCAGTAGGGCTGCTGGTTATCTTGGTTTCAGATAAGACTCCACTGGGAGACCTGCTTTCATAACAACATCAACCACGACAGAAGTAACAAGTAGGGTTAAGCTGCTTAGTTAGAAAACAACGTTCTGGCTTCAAGGAGCATTCATACAAGAGCTTATCCCAACCCTGACCCACTTGAAATAGTTGATAACCCTGAAAGCATCCTCAGAAAATCTCTTTCATCCACAAGGTCAGCTATTTCCAGCCACATCCATAGAGCCAACTCTGCTCCAGAAAATTTTACAGCTCTATCTGACCCATTCTTTGACCTAGACCTGGTAAACAGACTACCTAGAACTAGGTCATTCAATGATCTAGATCAGCTAGATCCTGAGCTTCACAGTCCACCATCCAATAGTGGTCAACACACTAGGGACAGGGGAACCCCTCCATCTACACCACCTGATATACACTTTGTTCAAAACTTGGGGCTCTCCCACCCTAGATCTGCCCAGCAAACCTCTGTTGGTCCCAACCTCCCTGTCATCCAAATACCAGCTGCTCAGGTTAATCCTTTACCTCATCAGAACATCTTCATGGCAGCTTGGTATGCACCTTTGGTGTTACCTCAGCCTCTAGTACCTTTACCAAATGATTATCAATCAAAGATCCCACATTTCCCTGCCAAAGAGCCCACCACAGCCCAACAACATGTAGATAGGATGGAAGATTATTTTGACTACATGGAAATAGATGATGATACAGTCAAAATGAGAATATTTGCTCAGAGCTTGGGAGGTGAGGTGAAGAAGTGGTTTAAAAACCTACCTGCAAGTAGTATCCAAGATCTCCCTGCTCTATACCAGACTTTCGTCAACAAATGGGAAACTAGGGCAAATCCTCGCCAACTCCTAGCTGAATACATGAGCCTTAAAAGAAACGTGGGAGAGAGTTTCCATGATTACACAACAAGATTTAACATCATTTACAATGCCCTCCCCCCACACATGAAACCCCCACAAGGTATGGCCCTAGCAAAATATCCCGAAGGTTTTGATGCTGACATGGCCTATGAGCTTAGGGATAAAGAGTACACCACCTTGGAGGAAATGCAAAAAGGAGCTGTAAACATAGAGGCCAATTTGATTGAGAAAAGAGCAAGACAGAGAGCCAAGAGGAGGGTAACATATAGGGATGACAATGTAGCCTCCACATCTGATCCAAATTATGACAAATTATCTAAAAACATGGAAGAGCTACAACAAATGATGAAGAGAATTTTTTTCACTGTCAATAACCAAAACAAAAATCAAAACCAGAACCAAAACTTTAGAAGGAACAACAATGCCACTCCCAACCGACAAAGAGAGTCAGATCAACAAGTAATTCTCCCATTCCAGGAAAAATTTCTTGATGAAGACGAGGGAATCATAGAAGAGTCTGAAGGGAATGAAATAAACATGTTTGAAACAGAAAATTCAGTCCATAGCTACTCCACAGAGGAGGATCAGCCCTTGTCCACATACTGGGATGAGGAATGGTCAGGATCTAAGGATTATAGACTTGGATTTGAGAATGCTATCATGCAGGTCAAGGAACAGTATGAACTTAGGAGCAAAAGGAACCAAGAAAATTCCAAAACTGAGACTCCTGAGGTTACCATCAAGAAAAGACCTGATAAAACTTCTAAAGCATCTGTTGTAAATAGCAAATCAGCAGCTAAAAGTTCTGGGGAAAACAAAGAAAAGGACAACCAGAAGAATGAAAAACAAGGTGAGCCCGCTAGCAGTACTAGCACTCCAGTTGGTACTCCTGATACAATTGTTCCTAACCCTGTAAATAATGAGAAATTACAAACTGATTCGGTCACCAAGGTGGCTAATAAAACAGAGTCGAGCATTTCCAAGAGTCATTCCACTTTCAATTTGGAAAGTGAGATTGCAAAAATTAAAATCTCTGTACCATTATCTGAACTGGCCACTCAGGATGTATATAAGGGCCAAATTTTGAAGGCGTTAAATTTAGGGGAGAGAAATGATACTGTAAATTTGAATGATGATCAACCTGCCCTGCTGTTCGGTCCAAAAATTGAGGGAAAGTTTCAGGAGGGGGTAGTTCCACCTTTCTATATCAGTCTCAACATTCATGACAAGATACTTCACAATGCCATGCACGATTCTGGAGCGTCACACAATTTAATTCCTAAGGTAGTAATGGAAAATCTAGGCCTAGAGATAATACGACCTTACAAAGACCTATATTCGTTTGACTCTATCAGAGTAAAATTCCTAGGCCTAATCAAGGACTTATGTGTGAGCTTGACCCAGATCCCTGCTAAATGTATGGTCATGGATGTGGTGGTGGCAGATGTGCCACCCAAGTATGGCATGCTATTGTCAAGATCATGGGGAGCCAAACTGCAAGGAACGATGTAGATGGATGGCTCATATGCCACTATCCCTATCTTTGGCCAACTTAGGAGGCTGTACAGAGAGTCCCAGATGAAATTCCTAGTCAGTAGCCCCGAGAAACCTGAAAATTCACCATTATACTCTGTGCACACAGACCTGGATTCTTTCATTCTTTATAACGACCAATCCTTAGGAGAGCCAGAATCTGAATATAGAAATACAAGCAAGGACGCAGAGCCCATGGACTTTAGCATAATGGCTACCCTAGAAGAATACGATGAAGAAAACCATGGGTAGGGTAGTGAAAACGAAACTCTAAGAGAACCAGCAACAGAAACAGAACGTAAACAACAAGATAGCCAACTCCATGAACTCGATGCATGTCATGAAGAACAAAACAACCCGCAGCCTAGTACAGACCCCCCAACGCAACACAATGGTGAACCCCTGTGGGAAATGAGTTTCGATGGGTCCTATACTAGAAACAATGCTGGGGCAGGGGTGTGGCTACGTAACACAGAAAATTATTATGCAGAGAGCCATGCTGTGAACCTGCATTTCAAATGCACAAATAATATTGCAGAATACGAGGCTCTTATTCTTGCCTTAAATCTCTTGAAAAAATTAGGAGCCCATAGGATAGCTGTGAGAGGAGATTCAGAGTTAGTTATCAGACAGGTGAATGGTGAATATATAGCAAAACACCCCAGGTTAAGAGCATACCAAAACGACACTCTAGATTTATTGAAAACATTTGTTGAATATGAATTGGTGTTTGTTCCCAAGAGTCAAAACGTTATTGCTAACGGGCTAGCTTGCCTGGCTAGTTCATATCATAAAACTCCCCCGAACCAGCAAATCATCATTCAGACCAAGTTCAGACCGGCAGTGCCAGAAAACGAAAAATATTGGCAGGTCTTTGAAGGAGACAAACAGATTGAAGATTTTCTGGTGGGCAGAAATGAGTTCGAACTTTCTGATTCAGACTCAAAATCTGATGACAGCTGCCCAAGTGAGGATCCCCCAGATGAACAAAAAACACCCTGTAACATAGAAATAAACGCCCTTTCTGAAGAAACTGGAAATCCAACCGGAAAATGTGAAAACGCAGATACCGAAGAGGTAGAGGTGCTGCAGGTCAAATACAAGAATATACCCAGAGGCCTAGCACCCTTAGAAGACCTTTTTGAATTCGATGATGTAGCAAAAAATCCCACTATAGAACATGCAGATTCTGAGGTTGAAGAATGCAACATAGGCACTGAAGATAAACCCAAAATGATCAAACTGGCTAAGTCTGTACCTGCAAACATGAAGAAGAAATACATTGACCTATTTAGGGAATTCATTGATGTGTTCGCATGGAGCTATGAAGACTTAAAGGCCTATGACACCAGCATAATACAGCACAAAATACCCTTGATGGAAAATCAGAAGCCTTTTAGACAAAAACTCCGTAGAATCAATCCAAAACAATTGCCTGCAGTTGAAAAGGAAATTAAGAAGATGTATGAGGCAAGCATAATAGTTCCTGTAAGGTTCTCTGATTGGGTATCAAACTTAGTGGCGGTGAGAACGAAAACAGGGGAAATTAGACTGTGCATAGACTTCAGAAATCTCAACAGAGCCTCACTGAAAGACAATTATCATTTGCCTAGAATGGAACATATCTTACAGAAGGTAGTGGGCTCTAAGAGAATCTCCCTGTTAGATGGTTTTTCAGGATATAACCAAGTGTTAGTACTCCCAGAAGATCAACTCAAAACAGCATTTACCACTCCCTGGGGCACCTTTATGTATGTGAAGATGCCTTTTGGATTGATGAATGTTGGCGCCACCTTCCAGAGAGCGATGGATATAGATTTCTCAGATGAGATAGGTTACTTCATAGTTATCTACTTGGATGACTTGACTGTCTTTTCCAAAACTAAAGAAGAACATCTCAAACATCTGAGGAAAGTTTTCGAAAAATGTAGAAGGTACGGTCTGTCCTTAAATCCTAAGAAAACTATTTTTGGGCTGCAAGAAGGTAAACTTCTCGGTCACATTGTATCTGAGAAAGGGATTAGGATAGACCCACAAAGAGTTGAGGGGATACTCCAAATCACACACCCGAGAAATATCAAAGAATTGCAGTCCTTCATTGGGAAGATCAATTTCCTTAGGAGATTCATTCCCAACCTAGCTGAGCACCTGATGAAAATGATTAACATGCTAAAGAAAGGTGCAGGAATTAAGTGGACTGTTGAAGCCAAGAAATCTTTTGAGTCAGTAAAACTTGCTCTCACACAAGCCCCGATCCTGATCAACCCAGATTTCTCAAAATATTTTCTGATCTTCTCGTTTGCCTCCCAGCATACCGTGGCTGCAGTTTTGTTACAGAAAAATTGAGAGGGAAATGAGCAGCCGATAGTTTTCTTCAGCAAGGCCTTGAGGGATGCACCCTTGAAGTACAACATTATGGAAAAGCAGGCCTATGCCCTGGTAAAGGCCTTACAAGACTTTAGGGTGTACATTCTGCATTCTCACACCATTGCTTATGTGCCAAATATAGTGGTCAAGGATATCTTGTCCCAACACCCTGATGGGAAAAGGGGCAAATGGATTGCTACTATCTTAGAGTATGACCTTGAGATAAATCCCACCAAACTGATCAAAGGTCAAGGCCTGGCCCAATTAATGGTTGAATCTAACCTGCAGGCCCTTGACATTAACATGATAAATTCCTTAGAAGAGCAGGAAGGATTGCCTGACCCCACTGTGGAGGAGAAGTTTCAAAACTCTCCTTGGTATTCTGATATCCTTTATGTGCTCACCAACCTCAATGCCCCTCCAGAACTGTCCAAAACTAAGGCCAGATTCATAAAACTCAAAGCTAGAAACTACTGCATTTTGAATGAGAATCTATACTGGAAAAATCCAAATGGCCTATTTCTGAAATGCTTGCCTGAACCCGAAGCTGAAAGAATTAAACAGGAATTCCATGCCGGAGAGTGTGGAGGCCACCTGAGTTGGAAAGCCACTAGAAATAAAATACTCAGGGCTGGTTACTATTGGCCTACACTCTTCAATGATGTCCATAAAATGATAACTGCTTGCCACAAATGCCAGATCTTTGAAGGAAAAAGAAAACTTCTTCCCCTCCCTTTACAACCCATTACAGTTGAGGGTCCTTTCATGCAATGGGGTCTAGATTTTATAGGGGAGATTCATCCAGCCTCCTCGGGACAACACAAATGGATCTTGATAGCCACTGACTATTTCACTAAGTGGATAGAGGCCATACCCACTAGGAATGCCACGATTCAGTCATCATTAGGTTCCCAGAAGGTCATATCCTCTCTCGGTTTGGTTGCCCAAGGAAAATAATCACCGAAAATGCTGCTTCTTTTGGATCCAAGAAAATGGTTGATTTTTGTCACAGGTACCATATCACGCTTGGTCATTCAACTGCCTATTACCCTCAGGGTAATGGCTTGGATGAATCATCAAATAAGAGCCTAGTGGCAATCATCAAAAATCTATTAGAAGAGAACAAAAAATCTTGGCACAACAAGTTGGTACATGCTTTGTGGGCTGACAGGCTTACTACAAAAAAATCCATTGGCATGTCACCATTCCAGCTAGTCTATGGGACAGAAGCAGTATTTCCTACCAGCCTTGGAGTTCCAGTAATCAAACTTGTCCAAGAGATCCAATCCGAGGAAGACAACATGATAAGAAGGATAAATCAGACAATCCATCTTCAGCAAACTAGGGAGGAAGTATATAACAGAGTTGTCAGAGTCCAGGGAAACATTAAAAAGCTATTTGACAAAAGAACCAAAGCTGCTGATTTCAAAATTGGTGACAAGGTTCTGAAGTGGGACTCAAGAAGAGAGGACAAAGGTAAACATGGCAAGTTTGACAGCTTATGGCAGGGTCCATACATTATCCAAGCTACTGTGGGCCCAAATGATTTTTTTCTACAAGAATTTGATGTCAAAGAGTTGTTTGGGGGTCCTGTCAATGGCAGGATTCTCAAACACTACTTCAGCTGAGTTTTCATTTCCAGTTTCATTTCCATTGTACATACCATTGCAGTTTTTCATGTTTAAGAAAAAGAAGAAAATGTTCCAAAAAACAGAAAGAAAGGAGAGGTTCAGATATTTTCAAAACATGAACCTCTGAAGTACAAAGATTGGCTCTAATAAACTCAAAACCTGAGCAAAGAAAAGAAGACAGCTGGTCCTAACATGCTCAAAACTTGGGCCAGCAAAGAAAATAAAAACTAGCTCTCATATGCCCAAAACCAGAGCTGAAATCAAAGAAAAAGAAGTGACTCTAATATGCTCAAAACCTGAGTCATAGAGAAAGAAGGATGTTTCAAAACTACAGATTTCACGCCTTCACAGTTGTTTTTTCAGTTTTGTACAAGTCTTCACTCCAGCAAGTCAGACAGTCTAATCTTGGCTTGGCTGTTTTTCAATTTCTTGTCTTAGAATGTAGGAGAAGAAATCTGTTGGACAGTTTAATCCCAGCAGATTTTAGATTAGGTAGAGAAGCATATGAGGCCAACTGTTTAATCTGGTCTCATGGAGCAATAAGGGTAGATTTAGAATAGGTTTGTTATTTGTTTTGAAAATAAAATGTAAAGGGTCTGCTAGCTCAAATGCACCTCAAAAGAAGAAAAAATGCTAGGATTGTAGTGTGGGTAGGTAGCTTGATTGGGAAAAATGTTTCTACTGATGTAACATATTCATATGGTGGTAGCTATTCAAAGAAAGGGATGTGCCAAGCAGCAGGCAACTAGCCTACTCCAAAGATCATTTCCGGTTTCTTCCCTCCTTCAGGAAGAAGCCATCCCCATGTGGAGCCACTCTTAGCCCCCTTATGAAATTATTGACAAGCAAGTCAGGCTAGGTTGTTTTGAGCTCTCTAAGAATGCCTCTCCCCCGGAGTGCCATCCTCCTTGAAGTTTCTTTCTTTGTGTCAGGCTTTCCATTATAAATCCTCTCTGCCGATCCATTCCTCAAAAGGCCTGGCTAATTATAGTGCCTCGCGCTCCACATTTTCCAGGATCTCCCCTCTTTTGTCTGCCTTCCCTTTTCCCTTTTAATTTCCTATTAACCCCCTAAATCCCTTCTAAAGATCCCTACACCCTTTGTTTTCCCAAATTCCCCCTCCATATCCCTATCGTTACCCTTTGGGCCTTAAAATACGTCAAAAATGGCTTGAAAACCCACTTTGAACCTTATTTTAGGCCCAGCCCCTTTCCCGCTTAGCCCCATGCCTTTTCCTCCATGTGATCCCGTGCTGAAACCACCCGCGAAGCCCCGAAGGCGCTAATCTCCTATGCCCACAGTCCGCCCCTCTAAACGCGCCATCACCGTCCGCTTACCCGCCAGATCGACGGCCCGGAATGCACCTGTCTTGTGGCCCCCACCCGCGCACTGTTCAGAAACAACCTGGTTATTCCACACCACTTATGCGCGGTGGGTGATTTTCCCCGAGCACCCAGCGATTCCACTCATCGTCTGCCACCTGTCCCTTGTACGATTCCAAAACCGCCCACCCCCCACGCGTTATCTTTCGGTCCAGGATGCCGCGCGAAATCGTCGTAAGCCGTTAGATCTGGGATGGCCTATCCAACGGTCGTCATCCCTCGATGCCACGCGTTGTTTAACGTCCGATCATTGTACTCCTGGCCCACTGTCGTCGCTCTCCGCTGCATTGTCGACCGTCGATCTCTTTTAGATCCAACGGTCGTGATTGGTCTTCCTTCCGCTGTTGACTGTTTCCGCTATAGCCCCAAGTTGCCTCGTCGTCATCTCCACGTGTACCCTCCATACCTTCGCCCATTCCATTACGTATAATCGGTCCATTTTCGTGTTAATTAATGTTTTTCATCCGTTTTTTCGCTCTGCAGACTGCCACCCTCCACCAGAGCATCCTTTCACCATTTCTCTGCGAATTTTTCCCTCCATCTCATCATCTGCACAATCACGTTCATTATCCACATCATCCGCCACCCCATCCATTGTTTTCTTCACTGATTTCGTGTTTTGCGGTGGCTGTAAATGATCGAAGACCGTCGCACGCGCCATTTCGCTACAAGGACAAAGAAATCAAAGAAGATCATTTACAAAGAGGCAGAATTTATATAAAGAACGAAAAGACCCGGAAGGTGAAGACAGACTTACATTAAAGAAAGGCGTAATCCAAACTTTAAAATCTCCCAAACCTCCCGTTGCCATTAAAACCCGAGCTAACCCGATTAAGCAAGAATGGAGCGGCAAAGTGTTTCGTTATTAAAGCGAAGGGGAGATTTAGGCACCCTAATGAAGATCCGGAGCCTTAAATCAGTAGCTTTTAAGAGGCAAAGACCGTGCCTACTTTAATCTCGGTTTGATCGTAAAGGATCCTGCACAATTCATATCAATTAGAACATTTATGTAGTAGAATTCTCAGTGGTTCATTTGCCTTTTGTTTATTCACCACAAGTACAACACCGCAGCCGAAATATGTCAAAATCATATCCAAGAAGATAACTCTTTCACAAAAGAGGAGACAGAGATTAAATACTCAGCATTCAAATAGAATGGGCTTCGGCCCTCGTTCTTTTCAAGGGTTTAATACAACATTTAGTGTTCACCTACCACCTCAGTCGATCTTCTGTTCATCCTCTGCTATAAAACACAGCGGGAAATTATTGTAAGGGTTGTTGATGAGATATCAAAGAAATGTGAGTATTTTCCTCTTGAGACAAGTTCTCTGTGTAATATTGTAAGATAGGCTGAGATTTGATGTATTCAGACTGAATGTTCAAGTTGTGGGCAATGATGTACCTGATTGGTGTTGTTTTTTAATATGACAAGCATATTTCTTTGGATCCTGATCTAAAGCAGCTGGTGATGTTTTCCTATCTCTGTGTTTGATTTCATTTCATTCCATTTCTACTGGCTTGCATCAGAAGTTTGGCATAAGATTTACCCTTGATAGGTACCTAATGTTGCTGCTCTCCCAGCCTTTTATGTTTTCTTATTATATGTGTATCTGAATATTGATTTCAATTGACTTAACCAGTGTAGTGGATGTCATTGCCTGCTCTCTGATGTATGAATTGATGAAATCTATGTTTAGATGTTCTTGCTAGGATTTAGTTGGATGAGTTGAGAACACTGGGAGGTCTAGAACCCTGTCTCTGCCTCATTAGGATCTTTCCATCCCAATTAAGCCTTTCTAAGATCCCTTGTATTGCCTCTGATTTTGTCCAAGCAGGTCTGGAGTTAAATGACCTCTGACCTGATCTATAGACAGAATTGGATGGTTCTTCTCCTTTCATTTTCAGTCCTTAATTTCCCATTTCTCTCACCCATCATCCATTTAGATCCAAATGCTCTAGATGACTAGCCCAACTGAAAGCTTGCACATTGAACACAAGTAAATCCTTTCTTGACTCCATTGCCCAATGGCCTTGATGTTCTCTGAGTTATCTACCTTTGCCTAATTTTCCTCTTTGCTTATCCTTGTCTTATACTGGACCCTTCTTTCCTGATTCCCAACAACCAAACTTAAACAATTAAACAAACAAACCCTGAGCCTATGACTAGCCTAAAATCTAACCTTGAGCCTTAAAGACATATACCTTTGGCAAACATAGAGAGATCCCTCTCTGGACCTAGGAGGGCTAGATCCTAAGGTCTGAAAGAGGTTCTGATGTTGTCTCATCTTTTGGTCTTACCAACCTGGCCAAAACATGGGAACCCCAACAGTACTCAGGAAATATGGGTCTACCAACACTTCACTGGTTATACTCTATTAAATTACCTTCAAATTAACAATCAGCAGAGAAAAAAAAAAAAAGGATAAAGATTTTTCAGTGAGATTTAGGGTACTTCAGGAGTAAATCCTAATCTATATTTGATGTTCTTTATCAGAGAAAAGTGGACAAAATGAAAACATGAAGAAAATTGACAATTACAGTGAGAAACAAATCACCATTGACATAGACCAGGATCCCATAAATCAGCTATTTGTATTTGATGTTCAAACCAGTTACAATCTTCAAGTCCAGTGGGTTTTTACAGCTTCAAACTTCTCATTTCAGCTTATGTATCTTTAATTCCTAACAGAGCTACAACAGCTCCAAAAGCTATTTACATGCAATAGGTATCCAAAGACCAACCTCTAAACTGTCTTCTACAGAAGTATTTATAGAAGAAAGAGGAGGTGGAGTATAAGGGGGGTTCATTGGTTCAATTAATACAGAGTAAGTGCTTCTCGACCTTTGAAGGGCCAAATGGAGATTTTTCCTAAGGATTTAACTCTGTTAATTGAATTCTGCATTAATTTTTATCGACTTAAGTCACCTTTGTTGACTTTGGGGGTTTTGGTAGGTTGGTAGTTAATGTTAAGCTGCCCTTTTAAAAATATCCCTGAATTTTTAATGAATATGCACTCTTTTAATGAAATAAGTCCCCAGGTGGCAGTTGAGGAGTTATAACCTCAATGATGTGGCATTCAGAGGCTCCTTCACTGATTTTATGCTGATCTGGTGGCTTTAAACACTGCTTAAGCCCTAATTCTACTTTTAAGACTGATTATGCCTTTATAATCATCTCGGAGTCCTTAATCTTGATCTGTTGACTGTGTTAACCTTTTCACTGTGTTTTAACCTTAACATAACAGGATTTAACCTTTTAATCCTCCATATGATGCTTTATCCCTTTACTGTTGGGGTTTTAATCCTTTGCAACTTGAATCTCTGCTGTTGATCCCTTCATTTATGCAGAAGTCTTCAAACTGTGTATTAACCACAAAACTGTCGGATTAAATATTTAAACTTCATTTTTCTTTAATTCTTAGATCCTCACCTTCTGTCCTTACTGTTTTTCCTTTATCATTGCGGACAGGGGAATCTTAGTGTGGTGGAGGGTTTCAAGGGTATGACCAGCGCTTACGCAGCACTGTCTAAACCCTCGAATGAAGCCAAGCAGCCTTCTACCTTCGTGTTTTAGCCTTCAAACATAGAGGGCTTTGGCTCTGTCCCTTTGCTAGTCGAGGACAAGGTTTCTACCCCGACAAACCGTGATAAACGCCTGCAAAAATAATAAAATATGTTATATAAACCCTGCGGACCGAAAAAAACTGCTTACAGAGATTGATGTGGAAGCAGATGAGCATGGGTGGAAGCGGTAAATATGTAGGCAAAGGGGTTCTGTGGAAAAACTTGCAAAAACAGGTTTAAATTTGAATTTTGGAGCGAAAATGGGCAAGGGCGGTTTGGAAATACCGCGATCGGTTATCACATTCGATTTGGGTGTTAAGTGGTTTTAGCCGAATCGAATGTGATTCCAAACACTACGCGACACCTGTCTTTATTTGAAAACCACCGGTATCGCGTGAATTTGGATCGTTAAACCTCGGGCGCAAAAAATTATGCGATATGCCGCCACAACCGTCAGATGAAAGGGTCGAGATCTGTCGGAGCGGATCGGGTGCGATGAAAGAGTTGCACGATGGGAGTGAAAGTGTAAGACAGGTGGTAGCATTCGATAGGGCAGGCGTTGTATGTGGTGGATGGTAGGCCCCGGTGGAGTTGGGTCATCGGGTTAGATGAGGACCATCAGATCAAATGGATCGACGGAAGAGATTCTTCAACCAAGGTGAATAGATGGCAAGATTTGGACGGAGGAAATGTAAGAAAGGAGGTGCAATAACCGTTGATCTTTAAAGATCAACGGTTGGGATTACTTTGTAAAGTGACAAGGCGGGGATAAAGGGAAAGGAAAAGGGAGGAAGGGAAAGGCGGGGGCTCAAGGGGTTAGGGAAAAAACGCGGGGGCATGGTCCCGTGGAGGGATATGTGACCAAGGGCCAAGGGAAGAGGGGCTTATCGCATCGAGGGGAAATTTTACAATGAAAATGTGGTATTCAGGGAAAAAGCTGATGTGATAGGGTTAGAGAGGTTTTTTGTTAAAACACTTGGTTATATAGCGTTGGGCCTTATGACGAAAAGGGCGAAAAAACTTAAGCCCTTAGGGGCTTAAGGCCTTAAAAAGGATGAGAGAAACTTTTTAAGGGTTTTTATGCATTTTTTGTAGGTTTTCATGACTTTTTGGAGTCCCGATAGCTAAAAGGAAGGATTTTTTAAACCAAAACAAAGGGTTTTATGGTTCAAAGGGGATTTTGAAGGTTTTTTTTAAGGAGAAGGGAGGGAAAATGATAAAGAGAAAAGGAAATTTTTCAGAGGAAAATGGAGGGTAAAAATGAGTGAATGAAATGATGGAAAGGGGTTGTTTAGTAAACAATTTTGAAGAGAACAACAATGAAGACTAATTGTTGAGTTCAAGCAGCACAAGAAGACTTCAAGAATGAGCAGTTTTGCATAAAAACAATCTCTTGAAGGCTCAAGAATTATTTTTAGCCATCATTTGCTCTGACAAAATTTACTGATGGCTAACAGTGGCTCCACTTGGGGATGGCAGCTCCTTGGAGGTGTCAAGAATCTTCAGAATTTGATCTCTGGGATGTAGACCTGTGCCTTTATCCATTGACAACCTCTTCTTCTTTGATCATGCATCTTTGAAAGATGATCATTATTTACATCAAACAAATTTATTACCCAGACAACTACCTACACAGCCTAATTCCTAACATTTTTTCTTCAGCAGGTGCATTTGGACTTACAGACCTTGAACATCAACATTTTATTCTTTTTGAAAACAGGAAAAACTAATCTAAGTCTACCCTTAATTCTTCCATGAGTTCATATTAGACTATTGAACTCATAAATTCTCTACCTAAGCTACTATCTGCCAGGATTAGACAATCTGGCAGATTTTATTCTCTATCTTCTAAAAGAAAAATTTAAAACACAGTCAAATCAGGATTAGACTCTCTGATTTGCCATGGTGTCTATGGTTTTATGTAAAAGCTGCACGTGGACTTTATTTGCATAATTTTGAAACAAAACTGTGAAGGTTTAAGATCTAAAAATCTTTACACATCCTTCATTCTTTTTGTAGCTCTGATTTTGACCTTTTTTGAGTTGTTCTTTCCTTTTTTCTTGGTTCAAATTTTGAGCATATTAGAACCAATTTTTCATTAATCTTCCAGGTTCAAGATTTAAGCTTGTTTGAACCATTGTTTTTATATCCTAGTCCATTCTACTAATAAGCCAAGATTGAACAGTTTCGAAAATATTTTTCACTACCCCATCAGCAGGAAATTGAAATCTATCTTAGTCATGATTAGGCTGTATGACTAAAACAACAGTGTTGTTTTTGGTAGTGGCATTTAAGCTTGCACAATTTCAGAATTTCTCTTTTTTCTTTTTGGTATGGGGTTGTACCTTTCTTGTTTCATTTATACCCTCTTTTTCTCTTTTATTGTTTTGGTATTTTCCTTTCTTCAAATTAAAAAACAGTGTTATGTACAATGAATAAAAATCCTTGAAAGTAAATATTAGTTAACTGTAATAATGTTTGAGAACCCTGCCATTAACAGGACCTACAAAGTATTCAGCTCCATCCAATTCTTGCAGAAAAAATGCGTTGTTTCCAATAGTAGATTGGATAACATAAGGGCCTTGCCATAAGTTATCAAATTTTCCATGTTTTCCCTTATCTTCTCTTCTTGAATCCCATTTCAAAACTTTATCACCAATTTTTAAATCACTTGCCTAGGTTCTTTTTCAAACAGCTTCTTGATGTTTTCTTGTAGTTGCTGTGCTCTATTATATACTTCCTCTCTAGTGTGCTATAAATGTATGTTTTCTTTATTCTCTAACTATCAGCATGAAATTTAAAGCATGAATGATCAAGATTAAGTTGTTTAATCATCATGGATTGTGTCATTTTTGACAAGTTGCACACAATATTATTTGCAAAGTAAAGTAAAAAGTAGTGGCATTTGAATTTGCATCACTTTCAGGATCTATTTTATCTCTTTTTGGTGGGGTTCATACTTTATATTATTTTTTGATATTATTCTTTTAGTCCTTTGATTTTTCTTTTAGGACTTATCCTCTTTACATTTTTTAATATGGGAAAACATTTGCAGAAAGCAAAGTATGTACAATATTACAAGACTAATCATAGTCAATTCAAAATTATGAACCCTATTATTATAGGACCCTACCAGTGGCTCCACATGGGATGGCATCTCTTGGTGATATGTCAAGAAATTTAAGATCAGTGGCCTTGGAACTTTTACTGTGCTTGCCTTGAAACTGTTTTCTGACCTCTCCTTTATTCATACTTATGATGTTATACCTTTCAAAGCTTAGGGTCTTCTCTTCGAGCTTCAAATTTGCAAGAAAAACATCCAATCCAATCTAAACTTTGCAATGTTATGTACAATGAGCAAAGTAAACAAAGTGAACTAATATTAATATGGGGAAAAATAATGCTTCATCATTCTACCATTGACTAGTCCACCTGGTAGATCTGATCCATCTAACTCCTTCAATAAAAATGCATTATTACCTTTGTAACCATAAATGATATATGGGCCTTTCCAAAGAAAATCAAATTTACCATGTTTCCCTTTATCTTCTCTTCTGGAATCTCATTTTAGTACTTTATCACCTATGTGTTTCGGGGAAAATCACCCTAGGGTTCGTTGGGTTACAACCTCCACAGAGCAGGGCATGCTACTCAAGAAGGACTCACACAACCATACATGTTCATGAAAAACTAAATAGAGCAGATCGAGGAACTTACTCGTAGGTCCTACGGTTGAAGCAGATCCCGCGGGGTCCAAACCCCCAGCAACCCTTCTTCTTTCTTAACTTGAAAGACAAGAAGAAACAAGCACGAAAAACTGGTTGTACAGCATATATCTACTCTAAATGTTAGTGAAATCCATATGAAACATTAGATAAACCATAATAAATTCTTAAATAACAATATTCTCATATATGCAAGCGGACACTAACACGTATATTTCGGGAACAAGATGGTTCTCCTGTATTATAAATAGCATGTACAGAAATAACGAGTGGAGAGATCACCTGAATCCTTCCACGATCTTCGAGCAGACCGTCGTCCGGATCCGTCCCACCCTTGCCTCGCTAAGATTCCTTCCGAACTGGTGCATACGAGATGACATATAAAGAGATGAGCATCTCCAAGAAACAAGGGTTTCCTGTAATGAACTGGGAAGTGCAGGAGGCACGGGAATTCAGACTTGGATAGGGAATACCAACAGAGTATAATATCAATAATTTCTCTCTCCCTTAGGCCATACACATGAGGGGCTTTTATACTCCCTCAAAGTAGTTTCAACAATTGGAAACAGTTGGCCACGTGCTAGGGTGGTTGAACTACCAGAGTAACCATCAACCCAGCCCAAAAAATAGGGATTTTTTATATATTTTTTAATGATTTTAATGGCATACATGGAAAAGTACATGTGGAATCGCGTATACAAGCGGAAAAGTCTGGGCATAACCGCGTATGGGGATTTTTACACTGTTTTTTAGTGAATTTTGTCCAAGTCTGTAGGAATGGGTGCCCAAAGCCATAAAAGCAATCATGAATCATATGAAGGTGAGAAATGATGCTATAACAGATGCCCCCTAATATATGATTTCAGAAGGGGTACATGATGGCCGAAATGTATTATGCACATAGAAAGAACTTCGCAAGGACAAGAGAGGACTTCACCAAATTTCAACCTGCCAAAAACCAATGAAAGAAAACAGAGAGTCAACTCATGCTGAGGCGGGCATACCCATGCTCAGCCAAAAATACATCATAGAGAAAGTATATAATAGATCCAAAATGTATACAAGTATAGCTGAACTAAAAGTACACAATGAATCATCTGAGCATGGCCCGGAAATATAAGTCTGAATCAATGTCCAAGTATCACATATAGAAAGCTGATCAAGGATGGTGCAACTGGATGTCTGATCATATAAGTAACTGAATCTCCAAGTACCGAAGCATAAGAGGTGGAACAAACGGTACAATCACGCAACTCGGGAGCCAACATATAGGATGCTGCTATACTGAACTGCAACATATAAGGGTGGACGGCATCTCTGGCAGAAACTGAATGGACTGTCAAAAGTGAACCGAGAAATGCTGATGCAACCCGAGGTCTTCACCGATCACTATGGCACAATTCTACACAATGGGAATAAATGAGCTGAAGTCGACCATGTGAGAAATCGTTGGATTACCGGTCAATGGTGTATACCGTTAACCAACGCGAGACAACCCACCGATAATGAAAATGAGTGTCAAGGTGCCCCAGTACAATCTGACAAGTGCGAATGAATGAGTTGAAGTCGAACACTTGAAAGAATCTACCAATCAGGAGGCAATGATGAATCCCCAGTGGAGTCGCCAGTTCTGTTTCGGGGAAAATCACCCTAGAGGTTCGTTGGGTTACAACCTCCACAAAGCAGGGCATACTACTCAAGAAGGACTCACACAACCATACATGTTCATGAAAAACTAAATAGAGCATATCGAGGAACTTACCTGTAGGTCCTACGGTTGAAGCAGATCCCGCGGGGTCCAAACCCCCAGCAACCCTTCTTCCTTCTTAACCTGAAAGACAAGAAGAAACAAGCACGAAGAACTGGTTGTACAGCATATATCTACTCTAAATTTTAGTGAAATCCATATGAAACATTAGATAAACCATAATAAATGCTTAAATAACAATATTCTCATATATGCAAGCAGACACTAACACGTATATTTCGGGAACAAGATGGTTCTTATGTATTATAAATAGCATGTACAGAAATAACAAGTGGAGAGATCACCTGAATCCTTCCACGATCTTCGAGCAGACCGTCGTCCGGATCCGTCCCACCCTTGCCTCACTAAGATTCCTTCCGAACTGGTGCATACGAGATGACATATAGGAAGATGAGCATCTCTAGGAAACAAGGGTTTCCTGTAATGAACTGGGAAGTGCAGGAGGCACGGGAATTCAGACTTGGATAGGGAATACCAACAGAGTATAATATCAATAATTTCTCTCTCTCCCTTAGGCCATACACATGAGGGGCTTTTATACTCCCTCAAAGTAGTTTCAACAGTTGGAAACAGTTGGCCACATGCTGGGGTGGTTGAACTACCAGAGTAACCATCAACCCAGCCCGAAAATAGGGAATTTTTATATATTTTTTAATGATTTTAATGGCATACGCAGAAAAGTACATGTGGACTCGCGTATACACGCGGAAAAGTCTGGGCATAACCGCGTATGGGGATTTTTACACTGTTTTTTAGTGAATTTTGTCCAAGTCTGTAGGAATGGGTGCCCAAAGCCATAAAAGCAATCATGAATCATATGAAGGTGAGAAATGATGCTATAACACTATGTAAAAATCATATTCCTTTGTTTTCTTGTCAAATATCTTTTTGGTTTTATCTTGGATAACTTGTGATTTGACATAGACTTCTTCCCTGGTTTGCTGCAAATGTATTGTCTGATTTATCCTTCTCTGGATATCATTGGGTTCTACCTGCAGCTCTTGAATGATTTTCATCACTGGCACACCCAATGAGGATGGAAAAACAACATCCATTCCATATAATATTTGATAGGGAGATGTACCAATGGACTTCTTTGTAGTTAGTCTATCTGTCCATAAGGCATTGATCAACCTTTTGTTCCAGGTATTTTTGTTGTCTTCTAACAGATTCTTGATGATATTACCCAGGCTTTTATTTGAGGATTCTGCAATTCCATTACCTTGAGGGTAATAGGCAGTGGAATGGCCAAGGGTAATGTGATATCTGTTACAAAATTCAATCATCTTCTTAGATTTGAAAGCAACTGCATTATCAGTAATGAGCTTTTGTGGGAATCCAAATCTAGAAATGATATTATTTTCAAGGAATGAGATAATGATAGAATCAGTGGCTTGTCTAGAAGGGATGGCTTCTATCCACTTAGTAAAGTAACCAGTGGCTATCAAAATCCATTTATGCTTGGCAGAGGAGGGTGGGTGAATTTCACCAATGAACTCTAAACCCCATTGCTGAAATGGAATTTCTGTGGAGATGGGTTTGAGGGGTAAAGGTGATATTTTTTTCTTCCCTTCAAATATATGGCATTTGTGACAGGAGGTCACATACTTTATAACACCTGCAAAAAGAGTGGGCCAGTAAAAACCTGCCCTCGAGATTTTATCAACAATTGATTTCCAGTAAAGGTGTCCTCCACAGTCACCTGCATGAAACTCTTGCATAACTTTATCAACTTCATCTTTCAATAAACAATTTAATAAAATTCCACCATGATCTTTCCAAAATAAATCATTATCTATGATACAATATTTCATCACTTTTAATTTTAAAATCTACCTTTAGTTCTAGACAAACCAGGAGGAGATTGTAGGTTCAGTAAAACAAATATGATACCTGCATACCAAGGTGAATCTAAAAAAGGTTCACTGATCTGTGGAGTCGCCATCTCTTCATGACCATCTAATTGAGCAATAAAATTTATATCTAAGGCCTGACAGTTCGAGTCAGCCATGAATTTGGCTAAACCTTGGCCTTTAATTAATTTGGTGGGCTTAATTTCAATATCATATTCCAAAATAGTGGCAATCCATTTGCCTCTCTTTCCATCAGGCCCATTCTTAGTTGGAAATTCTTTTATTACTGAATTTGGGACATATGCAATAATGTGTGAGTATAAAATGTACACTCTGAAATATTTAATAGCATTCACTAAAGCAAGTGTTTTTTTTTCCACTATGTTGTACTTTAGTGTTGCATCTCTCAAGGTTTTGTTGACAAAAGTAATGGGATGTTCATAACCCTGATCATTCTTGATCCGGATTTATGCAGGAACGCAACAGAATAAACATATAAACAGAAATACAGAGATGCAGCGGAAATAACACTTCATTTCATTAATATCAACGAACTGAATTTTGCTTACAGACAGAATGGCAATAAAACTAGCTAGGGCGCTGGTAGCTATCTCTGAGAAGAGATGTGGCGGCTACAGGCCTCTGAACTGTGTTACAATGAGGCTCGAGGGCCTATTTATCATTTAGAAACAATGGGAAATCCTAAACAGCCAAAACCCTAACCCTAGGAGATGAAGCGCCGAAACTATGGGCCCCGTTTGGGTAAATTGGTGTTTCAACTTCCCAGGGGCGTAACTTTGGCATACGATCTCCGTTTGACGCGTACCATACCTCGTTAGAAAGATCTATCCGAGGACTACAAATTTGGAACGGGAAACATTGGTCCATGGACCCAATGTGCCCTCCATTTTCCCAAAAAACGTCGTTTAGGCCCTCAAAACGGCTCCGAAAGTTTAGGACCTGAAAAACTACTAAAAATAGTAAACTGTGCCGAAACTGAAAAACTGAAATAGACAATGGTGGAGCCCCAAGTGGAATAGGCGGGTGACCACCAATATCCACCTGGATCATTCCTCCCCCTTAGGAAGCAATGGTCCCCATTGCGTTAAGTTCCTCCATGAGATGAGGAAATTTCTGCTGAACTTGGTCCCTGGTGAACCACTTTCCTTGGTGCAGGAGTTGGCCAGCTTTGACAACCCGATATAATTGGATCTTCTGTTGGCGAGTGTTCTTGATCTGCATGTCCATGATACAATCTATGGTGGCCTGTTCCATGCAGTCTGGATTTAACTCTGTTGGTGTGAGTTGTTCTGCAATGTCCGAGGTGTCCAATAGAGGTGGGAAGTAAGGACGAAGGCGATCCACATTGAAGACTGGGTGCAGACCAAGGAATGGTGGAATACTGAGCTCGAAGGCATTGTTCCCTACAACCTTGGTGATGGTGTACGGCCCGTATCGGAGTGGGCGAAGCTTGCGGTGGGGTCCAATGAGGCGCTCCTTCTGCAAATGTAGCCATACTTTGTCGCCCACCTGGAAGTTGTGTGGCACCCGGTGTTGATCATGGCGCTGCTTGTACTTCGCATTGGCTCTGTCCAATATATCATGAACCCGTTGGCGGATGTGTTGAATGCGCTCGATGAAGCTACTTGCTTTGTCAACTTCAGACTGGACGTGCGCTGAATCGGCCTGAGCAGCTGCAAATGGCATGGCTAC
>JAXQQM020091809.1:0-40446 GCA_034641835.2 Pinus albicaulis
ATATATATATAATGCCATAGTCTAAGGTTCCTTGAAGATACCTTAAGACGCCTTTAGCTGCACTCCAATGGCTCTCAAGTGGCTTGGACATAAATTGGCTCAATGTACTAACCTCATAAGCCAAATCTAGTCTATTAGTGGTCAAGTAGATTAAACTCCCAACCAACTGTGTGTACAATGTTGCATCTTCCTCCTTAGAACTGTCATCACTCTGAAGTTTGATATTCTGTTGTAACGACATTGTTGCATCCTTACACTGATCCATCTTAAACTTTTTCAGTAGACTCTTGACATACTTACTCTGTGATAGAAAATTTTGTCCGAAATCTCTCCAGATCTCGAGACCCAAACAATAGCGAAGCTCACTGAGGTCTTTCATCTCAAACATTTGTGACATCTTTTCTTTGATTTCTTCAATGAGTTTATCTGCATTTCCTACAATGATGAGATCATCTACATATAAATAAATCAAAACCATTCGCCCCTTTTCATCAAACACAATATAGAGATTAGGGTCATTTTTTCTTCTATTATAACCGTGTTGCAAGAAAAATGAATCAATTTTATCATACCATGATCTGGGAGCCTGTTTTAGTCCATATAAATCTTTCTTTAGTCTACAAACTAAATGTTATTTTCCATGTTTAAAAAATCCCTCAAGTTTCTCTAAATAAACTTCCTATTTCAACTCCCCATTTAAGAAAGCAGATTTAACATCTAGCTGTTGCATCATCCAATGGTATTTAGTAGCTAAGACAATTAACATTCTGGCTGTATTAAGTTTAGTTATGGAGGCGAAGGTTTCCTCATAATATATAGCTTCTTTATGTGAATACCCATTTGCAACCAGCCTAGATTTTCATTTATCTATGCTCCCATCTGCTTTAAGTTTGGGCTTGTATAGCCATTTGTAACCTATGGTTTGCTTACCCTTAGGTAATTCAACTAACTCCCAAGTATTGTTTTTAAGTATTGATTCATGTTCCTCTTCCATGGCTTCCCTCCATTCATTATATTGATTGACTTCTTTATAACTAGAGGGTTCAACAACATTTAACATGCTAGTTATAAAGGCATTCTCCCTATATCTTACTGGCAGTTGTGTTTTCCTACATGATCTCCTGAGTGTTGGAGTGGCGTCCAACTTGTTCTGGTTATCCCTTAATGGAACTGGTTCAACGATTTCATCTTAAACATTTGCTTCTTCCTTTTCCTGTTGCTGATGCTCATGGCTTTCTCTTGTTTCACCATTCCCTTCTTCCACCAACAATGGAATGTCCCAATCATCATTGTTGTTTACACTGTTTCCATCATGAACCTATTCATAAAAAACTACATCTCTACTTGCAAAAACCTTATGAGTATAGGGGTCAAATAATTTGTAAGCTTTAAATTTAGTACAATACCCAACAAAGGTACATTTGATGGCCTTTGCATCAAGTTTCTTCTTGTCTTCCTTTTGTACATGGGAAAAAACTTTGGAACCAAAAACTCTCAAATGTTTAATTTAAGGCTTACAACCTAATAAGGCTTCAAAGGGAGTTTTAAATTCCAAACTTCTTGTTGGAATTATGTTTTTCAAGTATACAGTTGTATTTATAGATTCAACCCAAAATCCATTAGAAAACTTCTTACATTTCAGCATACTGCGAGCACACTCCACAAGGGTTCTGTTCTTCCTCTCTGCAACCCCGTTCTGCTGACGAGTGTGGGAAAATGTAAACTTCTATAGTATTCCATGGTCTTTGTAACATTTGATGAATTCATCCTTCTTGTACTCTCCCCCTTGATCCTAGTGGAGAATCTTGATGCATTTACCTGTCTACTTCTCAATCATGCTTCTGAACTGTCTGAAATATTCAGAAGTATGACTCCTTTTACTAAGAAAATATACCCACGTGAATCTTGTAGAATCATCAGCAAATAATAATAAATAATAAGCACCTCCCAATGACCTTGACTGCATTGGTCCACATAAATCAGTGTGGATTAACTCTAGTATATCTCTCTATTTTCTATCTACTTTGATTGGAAACTCATCTCTGTGCATCTTCCCAAAAGCACATGCTTCACAATCAACATGAGTATGCTTTAAATCAGGAAGACCATAGACCATACCTCTCTTCTGAAGTAGCAACAAATCATTGAAATTAATATGGCCAAATATCTGATGCCATAAATATTTTGCAGACATACTTGATGATGTCAAAGCTTGATGTGGCGCACTTCTCACATTCAGCTTGTAAAGACCACCCACACGAATCCCTGTTGCAATTCACTTCATAGAATCTAGAAAATCCTTAACAACATAGTATGACTTAAATAATTCTACCTTAAGGTTATGATTTGTTATCATTGAAACAAAAATCATGTTCTTATTAATTCCGGGTACATACATCATGTTTTTAATGTGCCTGATATTTCCATCAGGCATAATTACGAGAACATTACCATGTCCTTTTATTGGGTACCCTCTGTCGTCGCCAAGGTAGATTTTCGCTCCACTACTCGTTTATTTTAAGTCTTCAATCCATTGTATGTTACCTGTCATGTGGGTGGACGCTCCTGAATCCACATGCCACGTATCTACTTCATCCTTCTCATTGGAATCATTCATAAACAGTTTGAGGTCATGGTTATGGTCATCATCCACATCTGCAAAGTGTCCTGCATGTCTCTTGTATCTATGCTGACCTTCATCAAAATTCTTATTTCGATAGTGTTTAGCCATATGTCCAATATTACCACAATAGAAACATTTTAATGGTGAATCATTCCTATTTGATGACATACCTTGAGATGGATTCGACCTCTTTTGCGTTGTACCTCCACCTTTCTGTTCTCCATTTTCCTGCCCTCTGAAGGGATTCTTTTTCACCATTAAAGAAAGATCTGAATTCTGGGGTTTCAAATTCATCCACCTTTCCTCCTCTTGCATTAGAATCCCTGTCAATTCTTCAAATTTGGGGGCTTTCTCTCTCAAATTCATGCCTGTGATAGTCATCAGTCATACCATTCATAGTAATTGCTACTAGATCAATATTATTTACCGCCTCTCTTATGTTGCCAAGATTGTCTTTGAGGTCCTTGATGCGTGAGATGAGTGCAACTACTGTTTCATTCTCCTCCATCTTGATGGAGAGAACCTTGCTTTTCAGGGACAATAGGCGATTTGTATTTCTGATTACGTACAGATCTTTAAGAGTTGTCCAAATCTCATTTGCTAATTTGCAATTTGTGATGTGAGGGATAATGTAGTCTTTGACTGATATTTTCAACATTGTTTTCACCTTGTTCTCCCTCTTCTCCCAATCCTGTATTGTTGGAGTTGTTCCGCCTCCTGCAACTGTAGATTTCAATTCATCACCAATCACTATCCACCGTGCACTATGCCCTTCCAGCATATTCGACAACTTGAATTTCCAATTAGAATGATTGGAACCATCGAGCTTATTGCTCTCGTTCAAGTATACTTCCATCATATTATTCATCTTGACACTAAAAAAAATGACTTTTAGCAATTGACAAAAAACTGGATCTACAAACGGATCTACCCCAAATCCATAAAAAATATGTCAAGAAATAGATCTACTTGATCTTCGACCACTCTGGCAGGTTGCTCTACGCATTGCACCATGGGCACATGGGCTCCTCTGCGACGACCTCTTCTGCTGCGAGCTCACGGGCTCCTCTGTCACAGATCATGCTTGTAGCGATCCTCACACTTTACCAGTGATCTGTTATTACCTCTATTTCCACGGCTCATCGGATCCTCTGGCACGATTTCATCGGATCTGAAGGCACGAGCTCTCTGGCTCAACATGCAGAAGCTCTATGTCTTCAATTCGCAATCCTCAACACGAGCTATCTGGCTCCACAACACTTCACAACACAAGCTCTATGGCTCCTCCAACACGAGCACTATCTCTCCTTCAACACAAGCACACTGGCTCCTTCAACATGAGCACATTGGCTCTCTTTTCACGATCTCACTAGCTCAATCGGTGCTCCTCAATGATGCAGAGGCCACGCTAGACGAGAAACTCGTAAGTGTCTTCACCCATCAGTGCGATCTTTCCACATGATTCCACGCTGATTTGAGGATCATTGCCTTTCTCTGTCATGGGTATGCGCTGATCAGCGCGTCTGTGACTCCAATGAATGCGTTGATCGGCGTTTCCTAAAAAAATAAAAACATCCTTACTCAGCGTCACTCAGGCCGCCCTCAGGTCATCAGGGGCTTCTCTTCTGCCGCCTAGATACTCACATGGATCAAAGCATTCTGGCTTTTATTCGACCCTAAAGCTCTAATACCATGATAAAAATGGTGGAATTAAATTAATGAAAGAAATACTAGTTAGCTCTACTCTGAGAGACTACACGAGGAGGGACTGCGTCCGCAGGTCGCTCTACATTCTCATTACAATACAAACAATATATAACTTACATGCAAATAGGGAAGTTAGCACCAATATCTAAGAAATAGGAACAAACTCCTAATCTAAGGTTCAGGTGAACTGAATCTCTCTAATTAAGTTTCTCCATTATCTTCAACAAGTGGATATTTTATCTACACCAAAGCTGGGGACCATGGCTATCCAATATATTTGTGCTGCCCTTGCCTATATTTATGATGCCGGCTCTAAAATAGTAAATGAAACTAACAGTATATTAAAATATTAAAAAAAATCTATATTAATATAATTGCACAAAATTAAAATATTTTGCAATGGTTTTTATGTTAAAAAATTAAAAATTTTCTATAGTAAAAAAGTTGCAGTTAAACATGTATATATTAATATAGTTTCACTTAAATCACTGTAAGTGTTGTTTTTTTAAATGTAAGTTTCTCATTAAAAAACCGTATGTTTATTATTGAAAATGGAAGTTTCTTATTAACACATTGTAGAGAAGGATAAGTTTTACCTTTTAAAAAATGTAAGTTTTTTAAAATATTTTACCTCATTTTTACGCCTTAGTTGGCCTCTATACGAGGCCACCCAACTTGGTGTCAATGTGTCCATGTATGAGCCATTGGATTAAATAGTAGACGATTGAAACGTTTGAAGCCATTAGATCCACAAGTATATATATATATATATATATATATATATATATATATATATATATATATATATATATATATATATATATATATATATAATGTTAGTTTTTTTTTTTTCTTTCTTAATAAGTATTAAGTATGATAAATGTTGTTATGTAAATTGTTTAACATTTTTGACTATGTCAAATTACAAAAAAATAAAAATAAACTTTAACATTAAAAAATAAAATAATAATAATAAACTAAATTAGTATAAATTCTTTCGGTAATAATCACATGCTGTGGACCACGTTCGAGTGCATGTGATTAATACAGCTATACTAATTTATATGATGGATCACGAAGTTTAGATTCGAAAATATAAAACTATAAAAACAGTCCATGGTATTGACCCATGGTATTGACCTATGGTATTCATGTGGAATGTAGTTTATTTAAAGGGGGAAATTAAGATGACTATTTAGGTTTTTGGTGGCTTTTAAGTTAAAACGATGTTATTAAAAATTTGTTAGATTTAAATAAAATTTACATCATAAAAGTAAACTCCACACAAGCCAATCAATTTAAATTAAATGGATAAAAAACAATATTAAAAAGGAAAATAACTATTTAAAATAAAAATAATAAAATAAAATAATAATAAACTATAAAAACAGCCCATAGTATTGACCCATGGTATTTATGTGGAATGTATTTTATTTAAAGTGGAAAATTAAGATTAAGTATATAGGTTTTGGTGACTTTTAAGTTAAAATGGTGATATTAAAAATTTGTTAGATTTAAATAAAATTTATATCATAAAATTAAACTCCACACAAGCCAATTAATTTAAATTAAATGGATAAAAAACACTATTAAAAAAGAAAATAACTATTTATGTATTTAAATATTACATTTTTGTGTCACGATGCTCTCCAACAAAGTATGATAGAAATGTTGTTATGCCAAGTTTAACATTTTGACAATGTAAAATTACACAAAAATAAAAAATAAAAAGTAAATTAAATAAAAAGAATGACATAATGTAATGAACGCTTTAACTAGGTCAAAATACAATAAAAAATAAAAATAATAAAATAAAATAATAATAAACTATCAAAACGGCCCATGGTATTAACCCATGGTATTCATGTGGAATGTAGTTTATTTAAAGGGGGAAATTAAGATGACTATTTAGGTTTTGGTAACTTTTAAGTTAAAATGATGTTATTCAAAATTTGTTAGATTAAATAAAATTTATATCAAAAAATTAAACTTCACAAGAACCAATTAATTTAAATTGCATGGATAAAAAACACTATAAAAAGGGAAAAAGGAAATTAAGATGGCCTAGATAAATCTTAACTTTGGATCTACCAAGAGCTAAGAGGGATCAAATGTCTTGGTATGCAAACCTCTTTTAGAGTGAAAAGAGAATTGATCTCTCTCATAAATAATATAGATCTAAACTAATTATTTAATAAAGTCATTTTTAAATGTTTATAACCATTATTCTTTTAAATTTTTACTTCATAAAATGTATCTTAGCAATAATGATGAATGTTCATTATTCTCATTTCTTAAATAACACTAAATTTACCTTTAATTCATTAATTGTAATAGTTTGTAACTACATACATACTCTTTCGGATTTTTTTTTTGTTAATGAATATTCCGTTCAAAAAAATATATATACATATCCTTAATTACCTAATTTCAGCTAAAAAAATATTAAATGTTTTTTAGTTTATAATCATAAACAATTTTCATATTATATGATGTCAAACTTACTCAACTTTTTAGTTTGAAATTTTAAACAAAGTTTTTCACTACATAATTTTAGATTTTATAATTTTTTTATTTTTATTTTTCAATTTCAAACAAAACTTACAAAAGAAAAAACCCATTCAGGCCTTAATGTAGATTATAGTTTTACAAAATTGACACTATGTGATTAACAATAGAGTAAGTTGAGACAACCCCAAGGGGTTTTTGGTACAAGTTTTATCATAACCTTTATTCTACTTTATAACCTGATCCACAATCAAAGAAAATGGCTACGGATTTCACAAGTTATTAGTTTATAACTTGATCCACAATCAAAGAAAATGGCTAGCGATGTCACAAGTCATCATTCGCATAGTGATGTATTGACGTTCTTAGTTGAAATAGTGGCAAGGGACACTAAAAAATTCAAAATAGATATATGTTATGGCATCCATATTGTCTACAAACCATCCAAATTTTCCATCTTATATAACAATTTCTAACAATAACTGTTCAATTTACTCTCCAATTTTTTAAACCCCAACCCATGCTGGAGAGATCACAGTGTAAAATCAAATATTCCTGTGGTTTTTTTAAAGGGTTTATAAACAAAACAGATCATGAGAAAGTCAATCTTGTGGTATAATAATTTATTTTTGAATAATTGTGACAAACAAAACATCACATTAGCTCACAAAATATATCTAATGCTATAAGGATCTAAGATGATAACAAAGTTTTGAATCATGATAACTAGGTGACAACCAAAACTAAGTTGTAGCCACAAACAAAAAATCACAACAACTCATAGAATATATCCAAGGTTGCAATGAATCACATACATAGTGATGGACCTCATGGGAATTTTAGTGCACATAAACACCACCCTAAAAATTTTGTACACTTGATCAATTTAGAATAACCTAAGATTTCTAGATTGGATGTTGAGGTGGGTGGTACAGTAATTGAGGATGCTTCTTAAAGGGTAAGGGAATTTAGATACTCTATCCATCCACCAAATCTATAAAAAGTGAGACTTGTAGATTATAGTTTTAATAAATTGACACTATGTGATTAAAAATAAGTTACAAACATAAGTAAGAAGAGGAATGTACACCATGACCATGGTAATTAATGTTATTCTTTGTACTATTTTTATTTAGTATAGTTTTGTTTAAAATAGTGATTTGTATTTGTATTTTTTTTAAATGTATATTGTTAAATGTGTAATTGAGTAAAATGTATTAAATTGATGTTCTAATTTTTAAGATATTTATTTCAAAAATTCAAAGTATGGTGAGTTTTGTTTTATTAATATTTACTCTAGATGTGCAAAGAATGAATCTGTCTCAAGTCCCAAACAAGATTATTCTTTCTCTTCTTATTCTAGCTTGCACCTTAACACTCCTCCTCTCCTCCTCCTCCTTGCACAAATTTAAACTATGAGGCACAAGGTGGTTGTTGCATATAGGAACATTTAGATATGATAAGAAAAATGTGATACTTTATTGTAATTTTCTCTACAAATGTGATGGAAAGTGTGCCCTAAATGTTGACAATTTCATGGTTAATGTAGTATAAGCTACATGAAAATTTACATTGTTGTATACAATATCAAGAAATCTATGCACAATATCCAACACCATAGAGCAAGACATGTTCACCAATTCAACAGTTTCTTCCAAATCTCTCTCAGTGCTAGAGTTGTTTTCTCAATAAACTTGTTTTTTCTGCTCTTGATGAAAGCCATCATTGTTGCATATAGGAGCATTTAGCTCTCATAAGAAAAGTGTGATAATGTGTTATAATTTTCTCTACAAATTTGTTGGATTTTTTTTCTCAATAAACTTGTTTTTACTGCTCTTAAGTGATGAAATCCATAGTTGTTTCATATAGGAGCATTTAGCTCTGATAAGAAAAGTGTGATACTGTGTTATAATTTTCTCTACAAATGTGTTGGAGTTTTTTCACAATAAACTTGTTTTTACTGCTCTTAAGTGATGAAAGCCATTGTTGAGTCATATAGGAGCATTTAGCTCTGATAAGAAAAGTGTGATACTGTGTTATAATTTTCTCTACAAATGTGATGGAAAGCCTGCCATGAATTTTGGCAATTTCATTGTTAATGTAATATAAGCTAAATACAAATTCATTTCTTCTACACAATATCAAGAAATTTATGTTGAGTAGCCAACACCAGATAACAAGCCATGTTCGCTAATTCCATAAATGCTACCGAATCTCTCTCGGTGTAAGAGATTTTGTAGTTTTGAAGAGAACCATCATTCATTTAAAATTTTAAAATTTTTGAATAAATAAATAACTAATAATGTAATTTTTAAAGATGTATATTCTCAAAGTTTCCCTTATTGAATTTTAAGATAGTAGATTTGTTTTTGGAATCCAAATCTAAATTCAAATTTGATAACTATAATTTAAACTAATCATTAATTATGTTAGATCTAAGACTATTTTTATCCATAATTTAGATAAATGTATTTTGAATTAATCACATAAGTATTTGGTCCACGTTTAGAACGATCTAATGCGGTTCATCCTCAGGGCAAGGTGAAAAAAAAAGAGCCTTTGAAAACTAGTTGTTAAAAAATAGTTGTTGAAAACTAGTCGTTAATGACTAGCCTTTAATTAGAAAGTTAGTTTAGAAAATTTAATTACAATTAATTATTTATAAAATATCAATATTAAAGAGATTTACTAGTTTATTATGTAATTAATTTATAAAAGTTATTTTCAAACCTTAAATAAAAATTAAAGAAAATGTCATAAAGAAATAAAGGAAAAAACCTATTTTAATAATAAATAAAAAGAGGGTTATATAATATTATAATATATAAATTATTATTATAATAGGGTTTTTAATTTAAAAATTTATTTTTATAAAAGATTATAATGAACCCTTATTTATATATCGAGAATTTAAAACCATAAACTAAAATGAATTGTAACTAAAAATAAAATAAAACAAAAGCAAAAGAGCTGAAAAAAGGAGAAATAAAGACAAGGACCAAATCACAAACACAAAAGGGCTAAATCATTTAGAGAGCGCTGGAGTCGAACTCCTACTCAATTTCCACCCATCATCCCTATTGAGATTCCCAGCATGCCTCTCGATCTCAATGGTTTCCCTGAGCTTCCTATGGTGGAAGTGACCAACCCTCGCAATAACTTTGAAATTCTCAATACAAACATGGTAACCAAATTTTTCCCATGCTCAACCAGAGCTGAAGTGCATTGATGCCAAAAGAAAACGACGTTCTGTGTAACGTCAAATTCTAGGCCCTCGCTAATTGAACCGACCTTTGTTGGTGTACATGCACATAGATTAGATTTAGTTCAACTCTAGAGATTGCATGCAAGGTGCACTTGTCTTTAGCTATTTAACTTGATTTCTTTACATGCACATAGTTAACCTTAATTAGCTTTAATTCAACTCTAGATATTGCATGCAATGTGCACTTGTTTTTAGCAAGTTAAGTCGAGTGCTTACATGCGATGTGCACTTGACTTAGTTAGTTAACTCTAGTGCTTGCATATGGTGCATGTTCACATTAGCAGAACATAAATCACTTAGCTTCAGTTAGCTTTAACTATCCATAGTTATTGCATGTACAACTAAGCTTAACTTAGTTTCTTTTATGTATTGATTCTAAAACTAATATTGATGAATTAATTTCATTTTCAATTCTAATTGTTTTTTTTCAACTTGGCAAGTTTTTGCAATTATTCTTCAACTAGATCCATATTTGTGCTCTAATAATTTTACATGGTATCAGAGCTACAAGGGTTTGGAGAAGTTGCATGAACAAGTTTTTGCAGGTTTGAAGAGCATAGAATTGGAAATTGTTCGAAGATTTGATTTGCAGATCAAAATATTGGACAATTGTTGCAATGGAGTTCTCATCTTCAACGATTCTTACTCTGTATAACTATTTCCAATGGAAGCCATAGATTTTTCTTCACCTTAGAGGCAAAGGATTGTACCAAATAGTTATGAATACGGAAGCTGAACCCAATTACGCCATTGAAAAATCCAATTACTTCAATAGGATGGACGAGGCTTTTGGTCTTCTATTGTTGTCCATATCTCTAGCATTGCGTTTCCATGTGGACACATGTAACACTCCGAATGAAGTTTGGAAAATCTTAGAGAATTTATTTGGAAAGCAGGATGAAATGCGAGCTCATATTCTCGAAAATGAGCTAAATTACTTAGATCCAAATAGCTTTGATAACATTTAAGATTTATTTATGAAATTTATATCATTGCTTCTACAACTACATGATTATGGCCTCAATAAATCAAAATAGGAAGGTCAATTGATCATTTATAAAGTTTTCTGAATTAGGCTCTCAATATGTTCTTTTTATTTCCACATTTCATACAGTTAGACTTGCAACTAGAGAAAAATGGAAAATGCTCAAATTTGACGCATTTATTGAGTCTTTTATTCATGAGCAGGATAAGCTCATAAAAATGGGTTCATTAAAGTCTCCAAATGCACATGCACTTTCCATTCATGAGAAAGGAAAGTCCAATACGAAACCAAATCAACAATACAAAGGCAAAGGAAAAGCAAGAGATCTAGATCCAAGAAAGGGCGGAAATCCAAAACCTCCAGATGATTCTTCCAACTTCAAGGGTAAGAAGGGAAAGAAAGGAAACTTCAAGTGTCCTTACTGTGATAGAGGCTATCATCTTGAATCCTCTTGCATGAAGAAGACTATTAATTTGATGACAAAGACTCTTCAGCAAAATAATCTTGGTCATCACATTCCAGAAAGTGCTAAGAAGAAGACGGAGGAAAAACCATAAAAAACAAGGGGTAATGAGCATTCTTTGATTTCTCTTCATTCTACACCGCAAGAATTATATATATAGAGTTTTCTTTTTTAATTTATTTTTAGATAATGAAGTTTTATTTAATGGATGAGGAGAAGGTTATGATTTATTTCTCTATCTAAAATAATGGTCAATTGGTGACTTGTTGGAGTAATCTAGGTGAGGCTTAGGATTAAGCCTACTAGCTACCACTATAACACCAAGAGTATATCGAATAACCCACAAACACTAGATATACCAATAACCTCTGACTTTGGAGAATTATTGATAAGCAAGGTTTAGGCATTAACATAGGTAGTTGATTAAGGGCTAGAGGGTGGCCATTTGCCAAAATATATGGCACAATTAGGCCTATGGTTAGATGAAGAGTTGTATCCCTCACATTGGTTATGCTCAAGAGACTCATAGATTGATGAATGACAAATTAGTGTTCACAACATTGTAAGTAAGCTAACTTTTTTATTCATCAATAATTCGGAATTTCTTTATGTAAATTCTATGTATTTAATCTAGTTGTTCATACCATTACATATGGTATCAACACTAAAGGCTCTAACTTGTGCTATCTATGGACCCCTTTACCCTTCTTGAAGTGATTTTACACACAAATTGTAAATCTGAACATTTCAAGTATGTGCTAGCCAACAAATCCCCATAGTTTCACCCATTTGATAGGTAGATCAGCCATTTTGGAATTATATACATTCATATCCATTGATCTAATGATCTTATATCCTATGACCTAAATAATCCCAAATCCTCCAATCCATTAATCTAAATGCCCCCCCGTAATCCTTAATTTTTTACCCCACCATCTTGATATTGGAAATATTTTTTGTGGATTTTAATGACAAAAAAAACCATTCTCGTTGGTCGCATCCCTATAAAAATTTCAAATGAGCCCTCAAGGAGAATTTGCATCTAACCAGATCGAATTTGCACAATTCAAGGAGAAAATTAAAACTATATCTCTATTTACTTGGCATCAGATTAGATTACAGACTTGAAAGATAAAGGAATTTGACCCACAAATCTTACTGTAAATTTTATTAACACGGGATGCGAAAGAGAATATGATGTAGGACTATGAACCCTAACATAACTAGAAATAATGTGAGATATGTTTGGTTAAGAAAAGTTTTTACAATTGGAAAAATGCACCGTATTAAAAACTCCTGCTTGATCTAGAAATTTTGTAATAATTGGCACAATGCATCGTATTAAGAAACTCTAAATTTACAAGCACAGATCCCTAAATTTTATTAACACTGGATCCGAAAGAGAATATGATGTAGGACTATGAACCTTAGCATAACTAGAAATAATAAGATATATGCTTGGTCAAGAAAAGTTTTTACGATTGGCACAATTCACCATATTAAAAAACACATGCTTATTCGAGAAAAGTTGTAATAATTGACACCATGAATCGCATTTAGAAACTCTAGTTTTACAAGCCTTTCTCTAGTTGTATATATTAATCCAGCAGGGCCATATGGGGTGGAAAATATGGAGACAATGACTACTTACCCAACCTACCCACAGGACGATGTGTCCTCTCATCCATAGCCATATCTTCCCTTGCATAACTACCAACATAATCCACTACTGTATCCATCCCAAGTCAGACTATTTACCCTCTCTTCCTTACTCTCGAGTCTACAATCGACCTCCCAACTAAGGTGACCAAACCTTCCCTTTGCCTTATTCCCAAGGCTACAGTCAGCCTCCCAACCAAGGTTACCAAACCTTCCCTATGCCTCATTCCCATGGTTAATATATGCCCCTAAACCAAGGCTGCTAAAACTTCCCTTCGCCTTATTCCCAGGGTTACTTTCTGGCTCCCAACTAGGGCTACCATCCATTCCTTTTGCCTTACCCCCAGGTTTATAGTTGTCCTCCTAACCAAGGCTACCAATCCTTACCTCTACCTTACTCCCAAGGTTACCATCCACCTCCCACCCCCGTACCAGGGCTACCAACACTTTCAACATATTGCAAGCATTTGGCTAATCAAATTGGCATAGATATAATAGATAATGGTGTAGAGACGTTAAGTAATGATGTTAACAATGCCGCAAGTTAGGATGAAGGGTATTTATTTTGACAAAAAATTATGATGGAGGGTCTTATGGTAACAACATTTCTATTTAAGATGGAGGGTCTCAAGGGAAACAAGATAAACAACAATCAAAGTATTTGATGGTTGTCTTTTTTTTTTTCCTTTCAAATTTTTGGCCCTTGAAAAATTAACTTTAAGTTTAAATTTCTTACGTCTGTGTTGCTGCATTAAGGTTCCAAATCTTGATGAGACACAGAAGGTTCCAGGCCCCGAGTTGGAACCAAGGCCAACGAGCACCCATGAGGATACATGCTCACTTGGAGTGCCGAAAAATCAAAGTTTGGAACTGAGTCGGGGAGATTGCCCAATGGGGCACGATCGCACAAGGCAGGGCCTCCACCCATGCGACGATGAGCGACTTGGTGAAGACATATCGGGGGGTGAGTATGTGATGCAAGAGTATCTTACTCTTGAAATTGGGAAAAACAATTGAAATGTGGAAGGAACTAGATTCCTTAAAATTTGGATAGGAATGATGTTAGGAAAAATAAAATAAAAATACTATTCGCTTTTGTGGCTAGAGATGGAAGTAGTTTTTTTTATTAAGTTTAGAAAATATATTGTATTTGTAGAAGAAAAAAAATATGAAGAAAGCTAAGAAAAACATGGAGCTTGGATTCCTTTTTGGAAAATTCCAACTCATCCAAATTTTAGTAATTTTAGTAATGATAGAAGTGGAATTAGATATGTGATTATCTATGAATGTAAGTACTCAGTTTTTGCAATTCAGAAGAAAATAAGAAATATATATTAGAAATTTGTTAGAAATTCTCTGAATGAGAAATGTAATTCGAAAGTGTAAATGAGTTAATGTTGTTTGTACACTTCAACCATTAATCTTGTCGCTGGTCAGGCAAGATCTGGCATCAATTTTTAGTATCAAAGCTATGATTGTTGAAATTGGAAAGAAGAAACATTGCAAATGGAAACCAGAAATGGAATCCAAAAAATGGCACCTAGAAATGGTATCATATGAGGCTTCTGATTTAATTTTCCCTTAATTAAATTGGAAGAGAAATTTCAATTTCATCTCATGGCAACTTGTATTAGTTAACTGAGTCACGAAGACTTAGTTAGCTTAGTAAATTCGAGTTAGAGGTCAAAGATGATGCATGTAGAGAATTTTCTTATTTTTAGGGGGTCCAATTATAGTTATTTATGAGTTGTAATTAGTTAACTCAAGAAATTGAGTTAAAATCATTTTAACTAGTTCTAACCGAGAGATGAGCTAGTTATAGGTCAATTGAATTAAATATGATTTAATTCACAAGTATTAATCAATCAATTAACGGATAATTCACTATAAATATTTTTTGCATGTCATTTCTAAGGAAGGCCTAGTTGAGACTGAGGTTAAAGGGAAGAGATCTATCAGTGGTACTATTAGAAAATTGTATAGGTCATGTATGATGTCATTGGGAAGGCCTTGAAGCATTGCATGATCATTATTTGGTATTTTCCTAATTAATAGGGGCTCAATTAGCCGAATAATGTGTAATAAAGGCAAGTCAGGTAGAGGAAAGAAAAAGGTTAAATACTTGATCAATTTTGCTTAGATCGCAAGCTAGATCAGAGTGAAACAATTAGCAGACCAGGAAGTTTCTTAGTAGAGAAAGAGAATTGTATTGTTTCATGCTCTTGAATTTATGAAATATATATATTGAGGGGTTTTGAGTAGTTTCTTTACCTAGATACATCTTGTGTTGTGCGATTGATTGTCTCTTTCTCTTACTTGTTATGTGAGTGTGTTCGTGTTTTGTTTCCGCAAATTGTAGAAGGATTCAGTATCTTGTTTTAGTACATTATAATATCGGATTGAATCCCTTGGTTAGAATTTTCTACATGGTATCAGAGCACCAGGAATCAAAATAGAAGTGAATAAATTGAGTTTGTCTTGAACAAGTTCAAATTTGTAGATTTAATTATTTAGGATCCAACAATAGATCAAGATGTCTTTCAATGGCTTGAGACTCGAATATGCTCTTGAGGGAAATTATAATTACATAGCATGGAAGGATAGGATGGAGGCAATGCTTGAGGACAACATACTAAAGGAATTCATAGACAATGATATTCCCAAGCCCGCATCAGCAGATGCTCAACTTCTTGATGCATGGAAAAAGAAGGTAGCAAAGGAGAGAAATATTTTGTTAGAAGGAGTTCGAGATCATATTGTCTCGAGTCTCCATGGGAAGGAAACTTCATATGCTATGTGCAAGGCCTTATAAATTTTTTCATAATAGTAGCAACCACAAGAAGTTGGCACTGAAGGACAATCTCAAAAAGATCAATATGGAGGAGGACGAGACGATACCAAAATACTTGATGAAGTTCACTCAATGTCGAAATGAGCCTCTAAGTGTTGGTGTGACAGTAGCTCAGGATGATTTGGTCATCCTAGCTCTTATAGGCCTTCCCAAGAGCTAGCATAATTACCGGGACTTTGTGAATGGGAAGAAGAAGCTACCAAACTGGGATTGTTTGTGGTACTACTTGGTAATAGAAGAGACAAGGCAGAGCACCAAAGACGGGACCTCCGACAAAGAAAAAGAAGAAGATTTTGCATTAGTTGGAAAAGGAAATAAATCCAAGGGGAATAATTCCCAAGGCGAAGAGGGAAAGAGAGACTTGCCCAAGATCAAGTGCTTTCACTATCATGAGCATAGGCACTATGCCTCGAATTGTGCAAAGAAGAAGGCAAGCAAGAAGGAGCCTGCAGTTGCAACGTGTGAAGTGCTAGCTTCACAATTCAAGCTTGATTTTACTCTCATTGCATGCATGACCAACATTGTAATGGGATGCATGTGGTATATAGACATTGGTACCTCACTCCAGATGACGGGGAATAAAGATCTCTTTAGTGACTTGGAGGAGAAGGACCTCCAGCAAAACATAGAGTTTGGAGATGACGGGAGGTATATCACGACCTGCATAGTTACAAATACCTTTCAGAGGGAGTATGGCTCCCCTCTCAGACTGACAGATGTTTTATATGTTACAGTACTAAAGAAGAATCTGGTCTTTGTAGCAGTATTGGAAGACCATGGTTATGATGTCATATTTAGAAAAGGAAAGGTGTTCCTTAGACACATCACCACGAGACGGGTGAAATAGATTGGTGTAAGATTCAAGAACCTGTATGATCTCACGGTCGAGGATGCATGCAAAGCTTTGAGGGGAAAAGCATAGGTTAGTGACTTGGTGGTTTAGAGGGAGCACAAATTACCTCTAAACTTGTAGCCTCAGAAGCAGTCTCAGAAGGTTGTGGAGCAACCACAATTGGAGAAGCAGATAAGAGACCGAGTGGAGCTATCCACTCAAGAAGAGACCTCCAGTAGGCGGGAATTTTGAGCCAGATTGGCAAAGGGAGCACATGAATCCATACCTCCAAGTGAGAGGTGGAGCGATGTGAAGACATAATCCCAAGAGAAGAAATTTGGGAAGGATCCATTGAGATGACTTGTCTCATGGATTGGACCTGGATACGAGGATCCCACAATACATAGTAGTAGGAAGGACCAGTAAGATTGATGCAATGAGATGTCAGGAAGACATAAATCAGAGTGATAGATGTCAGATACTGGAGCGCAGATCAGGGTTGGCAGCAGTGTAGAGGGAAAAGACGTTGATTTAGCAGCAACGCAAAGTTTCCAGTAGACAGTGTAGTAGCTAGCAATAGTGAGAGACTCTAATTACATATGCATCATATTGATTCAACTTTTTGGACGCTATTCAATTTCAGGAGTTGCAAGAGCAAACAACACTAGAGAAGTGTTGCATGCAGAACATTCCAAAGGTACAAGATCATGATAGATTGAATTGCTTTCTTGTTGAGAGGGAGTGTTGAAATTGGCAACAAGAAACATTGAAAATGGAATCCAAAAATGGCAAACAAAAATGGTATCTAGAAAATTGCACCCATAAATGGTACTATATGAGGCGTTTGATTTAATTTCCCTTTAATTAAATTGGAAGAGAAATTGTAATTTCATCTCATGACAACTTGTATTAGTTAATTGAGTCAGGAATACTTAGATAGCTTAGTAAATTCAAGTTATAGGTCAAAGAGGAGGCATGTAGAGGATTTTCCTATTTTTAGGGGGTTCATTTACAGTTATTTGTGAGTTGTAATTAGTTAACTCAAGAAATTGAGTTAAAATTAGTTTAACTAGTTCTACCTGAGAGATGAGCTAGTGATAGGTTCAGTGAATTAAATCTGATTTAATTCAAAAGTAGTGATCAATTAGTTAACTGATAATTCTCTATAAATAGTTTTTGCATGTCAGTTCTAAGGAAGGCCCAGTTGAGACTGAGGTTAAAGGGAATATATCTATCAGTTTCACTATTAGAAAATTGTACAGGTCATGCATGAGGTCATCGAGAAGGCCTTGAAGGATTTCACAATCATAAATTGGTATTTTCCTAAGTAATAGGGGCTAAATTAGCCCAAGAATACATAAGCCAGGCAGGCTAGGCAGAGGCAAGAAAATGTTAAATACTTGACCAATTTTTCTTAGATTGAAAGCCAGAACCGAGCTAGATTGGAGTGAGATAGTCAGCAGAGTGCAGGAAGTTTCTCAGTGGAGAAGGAGCATTGTATTGTTTCATGATCTCGACTTTATGCAATATACAAATAGAGGGGTTTTGAGCAGTAGATTTCCCCAGATACATCTTGTGTTGTGTGATTTATTATCTCTTTATCTTACTTTTTATGTGATTGTGCGATCATGTTTTGTTTTTGCAAATTGTAGAAGGATTCAATATCTTGTTTTACTAAATTATAAGATTAGATTGAATCTCTTGGTTAGAATTTTCTACAACAACATATAGAAAAAAAAGTGTGAAATTAAATTTCACACTCGATGGGGAAGAAGAGGTTGAAGGGAAAGACCAACAACTGATGTTGGAGATAGGAAGGACATGAGACATGTCTAAGAAAGGCTAGAAGTCTTAGAGATGAATAGGAAAAGAGATCCAGAGACTGGAGACATCAACGAATCCGAGGAAGAGTCTCCAACAGAAGATGAATAACATGTCGAAGAGCCTACAGAAAATAAATTTATGAGGTCAATGATTGGGGTTATTTTGAGACCTAAAACAGAGATACCTACCTGTTAGTGTGAATTCTAATCGCAAATGTACAAAAAAAACTCACATTAACTGTGCATAACAAACAACCCTAACATCAAAGATGGATGTCAATTTCCTTATATCTGCAGTTAGTGATCAGAATAAATGCTACAAAAATCCAGATCTATGCAGTTAAAGACATTAAACAAAAAATAATAAGCAAGAGTTGCTCCATGCATACAATGAACAAGACATGATTTTTTAAAGAATTGTTTGTATTATGACACCTGGGAATAGAACATAGAAAGATGTTACCAGTCCCCCTCAATGGGATCATGGGTTCTTTTATGTCCTCAGTGCTTCAGATCTAAGATATCTCTCTCTTGAGTGCAGGAAACCCAAACAAAAATGGAACTCAAAGGGAGCTCACAAGAAAAAGGTAGAAAAATATGACAATGATGCGAGGATCAAAGTCAGGCCAAAAGTATAGATCAAGAATGATCTCTAGGCAACAAAAGGTAGTGAATGAATGGAAAAAGCCTTCTATTTTAACAAAATATTGAGTTACTCTAGATATTGGTGCATAATTAAAATATTATTAACCAAATCTAGATCCAAATTTTATGGAATATATTAATATTTTTGTTGGAGGGAAAATTAATTTGAATTTGGTCAAATCCCTTTATTTAGAAATAATAAATAAATAAATTATATATTTATTATTTTAAGAATGTGGTTGAGTAATAATTAAATAAATAGTGATTTATTCAATTATTTATAAATGATTTAGTCAAATTTATCAAGGAATATTATTTAAATAATGTTTTAAATAGTGTGAGGGGTTTCCGCAATGTATTATATTAGATATCATTTTCGGGATTCAACTGCGTTAAGTAAGTCATTCATCTATGACCATTTCCATGAGAGGTAGTCGTAACTGACTAATTTCTCATGATTTTTGAATAGTCCATTTAGCACTCATTGCATCAGGTGATGCTCACAAGGGTGAAGAAGTGGGATCAAAACTAGTGAAATGAATCGCATAGCGTCAATAATCACTTCCGAGGCTTGCACCCGTTAACCAGGACTTCCCGGGAAGTCACCCATCCCAGAACTCCTCTGGCTCAAGCGCGCTTAACTGTGGAGTTTTCCCCACAATCAAACCCACTTAGCTTGCTACCCCATTTGCAAAACCTTAGCAACTATTGTGCCTCATGAACCATTCAAGTAGAGATCCCTTTACTCTTTGTATTTTAAGTATGAGGGGTTTCCGCAGTGCATTATATTAGATATCATTTTTGGGATTCAACTGCGTTAAGTAAGTCATTCATGTATGACAATTTCCATGAAAGGTAGTCACAACTGACTAATTTCTCATGATTTTGAATAGTCCACTTAGCACTCATTGCATCGGGTGATGCTCACAGGGGTGAAGAAGTGGGATTGAAACTAGTGAAATGAATCACATAGCGTCAATCATCACTTCCGGGGCTTGCTGGTAACCGGGACTTCTAGGAGGTCACCCATTCCAAAACTCCCTCTGAAATAAACGTGCTTAAGCGTGGGTTTCCCACAATCAAGCCCACTTAGCTTGCTACCCCATTTGCAAAACCTTAGCAAGTATTGTGCCTCATGAACCATTCAAGTAGAGATCCCTTTACTCTTTGTATTTTAAGTATGAGGGGTTTTCGCAGTGCATTATATTAGATATCATTTTTGGGATTCAATTGCGTTAAGTAAGTCATTCATCTATGACCATTTCCATGAGAGGTAGTCGTAACTGACTAATTTCTCATGATTTTTGAATAGTCCACTTAGCACTCATTGCATCGGGTGATGCTCACAGGGGTGAAGAAGTGGGATTGAAACTAGTGAAATGAATCACATAGCGTCAATCATCACTTCCGGGGCTTGCACTCGGTAACCAGGACTTCCCGGGAGGTCACCCATCCCAGAACTCCTCTGGCTCAAGCGCGCTTAACTGTGGAGTTTTCCCCACAATCAAGCCCACTTAGCTTGCTACCCCATTTGCAAAACCTTAGCAACTATTGTGCCTCATGAACCATTCAAAAAGAGATCCCTTTACTCTTAGTATTTTAAGTATGAGGGGTTTCCGCGGTGCATTATATTAGATATCATTTTCGGGATTCAATTGCGTTAATTTAGTCATTTATCTATGACCATTTCTAATATAATGCACTTAACGCAGTTGAATCCCGAAAATGATATCTAATATAATGCACTGCGGAAACCCCTCATACTTAAAATACTAAGAGTAAAGGGATCTCTTCTTGAATGGTTCATGAGACACAATAGTTGCTAAGGTTTTGCAAATGGGGTAGCAAATAAGTATAGCAAATAAGTGGAGACTATTGTGGAAAATCCACAATTAAGAATGCTTGAGGTGGGATGGGTGACCTGCAGAAAGTCTGGTTGCGAATGCAAAGCCCACCGAAATGATGATTGACGTTATGTGATTCATTTCACTAGTTTCAATCCACTTCTTCACCCTGTAACATCTATACAGCGGTGCTAAATTAGACTATTCCATCATGAGAAATTGAGTCGATTATGACTACATGGAAATAGTCGGTGACAGAGCTTACTTATTTTGATTGAATCGAAAATGATATCTAATGTTTTAAATAATTATTCCTAGAAAATAATAAGATAAATAATGGTTTATCTAATTAATTTTCCTATTTTGGGTTAAATATGACCAGGAATATTAATTAAACAATGGTTTAATTAATTATCCCTTGAGGAAAATCAAACAAATAAGGATTTATTTAATTATTCCTCATGGGTTTTCCTGTTTAGACTAGAACCAACTTAATAAATTATGGGTTATTAAGTTATTTTTCATAGTGAAAGCAATTTTACTATGGTAAAATTGGTCTTACATGGTGTACTTTAGTCCATCTAATAGTAACAAGTTAAATGACCAAAAATTTGTGTAATAGATTGCCCCCCAACATGCGAGCGTTAGGAGCTAATCGTATGACCAAAGTACGTTGTAAGAATTCAATCACTAGACACCGAAGGGGAGTCAGAGAGAGAGAAATATAAGGTGGACTGAAGCGAGAGAGGAAAATACCCTAAAGAGGCAAGACTTATAGGTGTGACAAGTCTCTTTTATGAGTGAGTACCTGTTCTACATGAGGCAGGGGAGGCATACCTATGCCCGCGGAGATAACAAAGAAAAAAGAATAATGATGCGTCCAACAAACAAGGGACTGAACTATATGGCACATGTTGACATAAACATGGGCCAAATAAAAACATGATAATGGATCCCACATACATATTTTTCCTGGGATAACAACCAGGACTTATACAATAATATCTGATTACATGAGATATAAGTACAACCAAAGAGGCCTTATAAAACATGAAAGGGCTCTGAAAATCTGATTGATACATGCAAACTAAAAATGGCGTTGCAAGCGGCTGAGGCCGAAACCATCAAATATATGGAGCTGCATCCAAGGCTATAGTAGAGAGGTCATCCGAGCATGTGAGAGGCTACCTGAAGGGACACCCCCTCATGAGGTCTAAAACATCTCACACACACCCGAGAATCACTGGTACAATCTACTGCATCATTGAACCATTAAGTATACGGATCTCGATCATGCCATGAGGAGCTGGAACTGAGAAAAAATCAAGTCAAAGGGAAATAAAGGGACCCTTTTCTTGATCTGAGGCACCGAACAAGAGTGGAAGCTAGAACCAAGGTACACCGTCCTCTAGACTTGTCTTCTGGAATGAATAAGATGATGTCGACAAAAGGAGGTCCGCTATAGGTGAGGCAATACGGCATCCTCAACTAAGGCACGAGGGATAATAGTAGAGCGACTGATAGACTAACACCGGGGATGATGGTGGAATGGGGGGTACTGAGTAGCGGGCTGACGACTTCCCTTGTTAGAGCATAAAGGGAACGGATGACCTAGTAGCTACTGACTCAACTCCAGAGGGGATAGGGACAGTATGATTGAAGGCAAAAATGTGCGACATGAGAGAGGAACAAAACAATGAAGGATGGAGGACTGTGGCGGGATACAAAGGGACTTGGGACAAACTCCATGGATGTGATGATGACTCAACTCGGATGCTCTAAACAAGGGCGACTTGATGATGCTGCCACACAGAACAGGCCCGGTGGGGACCATAAAAACATGAGCACAAGATGGTTACTCATGATAAAAATCGACACAAGCATGGAAAAGTATTTTGGAAAAGTGGTGCCCCAAGTACAAGTGTTGCAAGTGAAAAAATTCAATTTTGAAGAGCGGTGAAGTGACCCTTCTTGGAAAAAATGTGCCCATGTGAAGTACCAAATCACAAAAAACTAAAGGATACCCATTTGAGAGCTCGGTGAGATTTCATGAAGTGCTAACGGTTTCTCTTTTAATAAGGCATTTTCCCTCCAATTTCATTCATTTGCAAGTGTAGTTGTGGTGAATGTAGAGAGGAGAAAAGGCCCTACATCTTGCGGCGATTGTAGCAGACAAACCAACTGTTGGAATCGAGATCCGTCAGTTGAAAGTAAGAGGCCTAACCATACTCTTTCAATTCTGTGGGTTAAAATTTCAGTTTAGGCACCCAGAGCTCAGGAATAGACCCCTGCTCCTCTTCACGGCCGGGTCACACTTTTTGGGGCTTTTTCTCTAACCTGGATAATAGGTTTTGGGCAGAAAACTACGACCTATCCCAAGAATGGCCTAAAAAGTGTGACCTGTCATAGAGAGGGGTTTTTGTGTTGTTTTTTGGCTAAGAGCTGGGATTTTATGGTTATGATGCAGTCTTTCCTTTTTGTACCCTTACAAACATGATGGTTTTGTGCAGATATGGCAGAGTTGAGGATCAACTAGAGAGAGAGATACATGGACATATTATAGTCTGAGATCCGAGAGGATCAAGTAGACCGCGCTGCATTAGCTAGGCTTGGGGTCCTGAAGTTTGTGGAGAACCCTTTGATGAGAGCAGGAGAGCCCTTGTTGGCCTGGATCGTCAGCTATTAGGATCCGGATCATGAGATCTTTATAGTGCAGGGGCATCATATCGAGCTGACTTTCCAGGATATATATTTCTTAACCGATCTCCCGCCATTGGGGATGGTGGGAAACACACAACCAGTGTTACCGTGAGGGCGGAAAATTATGGAGTTTGTAGAGTGCCACTGTCGAACGGGTCTCCATTTGAAAGGGACACGGATACCGATCAGAGATCTTGAGAGGCTAGAGACTCGTGTTGTGACCGCAACGATGTTGCATATCCTGGGAAACCAGGTGCTTGACCACATCACTGGGGGTTAGATGATGCTTGTTGAGAGTGTTTTGAGTGGGACCTACTATGGGTGGGCCCAGATGATGTTTTCATCATTGAAACGAAAATTGCCGCTATGCAAATGGTAGGTGAACCATGACTGTGCATATGGCACAGTGCTTTGCTCACTCTTCTTTGAGAAGATCTTGACACTTCGACCTCATATACAGATCTAGGATGGGGGCTCGTGAGAGCCCAGGATGCTCCGATGGGGGTGCCTACTATGTAGAGATGGAGGTGGGGAAGTCAGCCAGGTGTTCCGACCTGAGTTTTTCACGCATTGGGATCAGATGCCACTGTACATAGATGACTATCCCTATAGTGGGATGAGTTATCATGGGGACCCGGACTTGCCACTTCTGCCAGGTCGGGCATGGGGGCCAGATGGTAAGTGACAAGTTGTTTATATTTTATGGTGCATTTTAAAGTTTCAGAATATTGTATATGGTATTGATTCGTTCATTGATCGCGCATGAAGTGGCCGGATGGGGATGCACGATGCAGGGCTTGGGGAAAGCCGAGCCATTGGCCTAGGATCCTCCATATAGTGATTAGATGTAGGGGCATGAGGTGCCCCCAGTTTTGGTTTTTTGTAGCATGTTATGGGCATGTCATATGTATCGGAGTTAATGGACTCCCAAAAATTGTATATTTGAACGACACATAATGTGGATATGCATCGCTATATGGTTTATTGTTATTGTCTTGTGTGAAATGTGTGTGATAAATGTCAGTCTAGAATATTGTTTGCAATGCTATCTACATAGTGATTTTGGGCTCTAGGTACATGACTGAATGTAATGATTTCAAATTCATGCATTAAGAGCTTCACTCGTAAATATCTTCTAAAAAGGACAGGTTTATGCACACGATAGAAACCATTCAATTGCATGACAACCAACAAAGAATCTAAACAAACATGAAGGAAGGTGGAGGATGTGACGATCAAGGGAATCAACTGAAAAACCTCTCACTACGTCATATTCAGCCTAGTTATTGGTGGCAGTACAAATGTATATGTTGTTAGAGAGGAAAATAGAATGTAAGGGGGTAAAAATGGCCCAGGCTGCTGAGGCTAGATTCTAGGAGTAGCGACTTGCACCATCAGCATAGCTGATGTACAGTGTCGATGGGGGATCCATCTAAATGGTGCCACAAGACAACAAATGAGAGGATGAAGAATCATGCTGGAAACCTGAACGCAAGGTAGAAATGAAACAAGCACTTCTAGAGGGAGTGCTATGGGTAGAATTTTTACCTCCCACACACTGAAAAGGGCTTGGTGTGGGGGAACGACCTTGGGGGAAGTTTGTGCTCAAGTGATGAAATTCACCATAGACACGGATGGTGCCATTGTGCTTATGGGCTGGATAGATGAAGTCAGGGGTGGAAAAGGCTTCCATGATGTCGTCATCACAGTAGAAGATAGGGTGACTGGTGGAAGGATAACCACATGACGCAGCAAAGCTACCTAACTCATCATCATGAGAAGAGAGGTTCACATGCGCGTCGTCACGGAGGGTGACATAAGAACAAGTAGATGAAGGATCCACAGATGTTGAGCCCAGGGTTATCACTGAAGGGAGGTCAGGAAAAATAGAAGGGGAAGCCCCGAAGGGGTCTTCCACCATGGATCTCACAGATGATGACAGGTAGAGGATAGTGGCCGACGAATCCTTCATCTGTACATCAGGAGGGGGAATGTCAATGGGAGTGGATGGGTCTTCTAGTTCACCCGAAGCATATCGCGCAAGTAAATGAGAGGTGGACTCATGGTGGCCAGCCTCGTACTGGCGAACTATGTCCAAAGAGGTGCGGTAGTCTGCAAGGCCAGGACATAGGTGGGTATAGTGGCCATGGAGATCACACGAAGCACAGGGGTGGTTTTTGTCCACATTCCTGGGTTTCTTTCCTGCAGTCAATAAAGTAACAGGGGATTTAGGGACGTTAGACTCAGGGAACGTGACATTGACCATGGGCTTGATACAAGGCAATTCAGGACAATTATGGGTGGCATGACCGACAACATCACACAAAGCGCACAGGGGTGTACGCTTTGGAGGTTGTGGAGGAGAAGGGGTTGTCTGGGTAGACTTGTCCTTAGGTGCCTTCTTTCGGGCTTTTCCCCCCTCACCCGAAGCTTTTGCAACAAGAGTAAATTCCTGTTGAGGTGGCTGAGGCACATAAGCAAAGGGAGGGGCCATGGCGACCAGTTGGACCGAGGTCAAAGTAGTGTAAGGTTTGGGCTGCCCAGGTGGGATATTGTCTGGGGTATCAATGTACCAGATTGGGATCCCCAGGGTCATGTTGGGAAGAGATAAGGTAGCCATAACAGGTACCGAAAATACTCCAGGAGGGGGAGCAAGAAACGATATCTGACCAGAGGGGTAATGGCCAGGTGGGATAGCTCTGAGATGGTTAAGGCCAGGGGGAACCATTCAAGGGGGATATATACAATCATGGAAACCAGCTACAGATGAGGGGCCTTGAGGAGGAGGTCTTGAATGCTGAGTCAAAGTACTGGGAGTAGGTTGCGAAGGGCGGGGCTGCTGGCTAGTCGAACCAGTCCATTTGAGGTCGAACCGAGACGATTGCATCATGAAAAAATTTGACGATCCAGGGTAAGATATAGGAGGGGGGAGACCAGGGAATGAACCAAGCAAAGAGGAATCTTTATAGACTTCAGGTGAGACACTAGTCGAGGGTCAACTTCTTGTTTATTTTCCACCAAAGAGATAATGGAATGCGGAGGTACGAGACTTTGGTTCGTAATATGTCAACTTATCGATGGTGACGATCTTTCCATTATGAGGAAAGCACATCTTACGGTGAACTGCAGATGGGACAACAAACATCACATAAGTGTAGCTACAACCCAATAGAATGTTGTATTCTAATGGGGCATCAATGACTTCAACGTCAACACAAACAGTCTTGCCCGCAAGAGTAATAGGACAATTTCGGAACATGCCTAGGGGTTGAGAAGAGTGGCCATCCCACGCATGGAGGGTGATAGTGGAAGGGGCTTGGTAGTAGACGTAGAAGGGGTCTGGGTTTACTGACGGGACTGAGTCTGAAGGTTGAGGTAAACGGTATTGGGTTGGTTATAGTTCATCATGAGGATTTAGTAATCATAGGTACCAGATGGAGGAGGTTGAGTGGCCACTTGACTTTCAGGGGGTTGGGCAACCACATATCCTTGCTGGGGGAAAGGATTGGTAAACACCACCGGTTGAGTAGGGGCAGCATTAGGAGGAACCAAAGGGGAGGCTTGTTGTCCTCGGGATTCTTCTTGAGCTTCCCACATCTGACACATCTAAGGTAAAAGGGGACAATCATGGGTATAATGACCATAGACACCACAACAAGAACAAGGCTTATTCGTGTGAATAAGCCTCCCCTACCTGGGATGAGTGCCCTGTTGTTGGGTTGCAGTGTTAGATGTATTCCCTTGGGGATTTTTTCCTGGATTACCTGGGGTAGATTGGTTTTGGTTGCCTTTCGTCTTCTTTTTGGAAGTAGGAGGATTAGTCACACTATGTTGAGCATACACCTGACCTTGAGGGGGGGGTGGATGCTGCTATGGATACGAATAATAAGGAGGTTGGGAAACACTGGGGTATACAAGTTAGGCAAAAGGAGGAGGCATGTCGTATCCTAGATGCATGTTGCTGGGAGGCGGAAAAGTGATGGAGGAGCTGGCCCCTCCCTGAGGGAAACCATAACCCATGGGAGGATGAGTATACGGATGTGAAAGGGATCCAATGGTACCTTCGGCGGCATGGTATTCCCCTGGTGCAATGGCATCACCGGGTCTAGGGAGATCAGGTAAGATAGTATAAACATAACCTGATTGTGCGTAGATCAAGTCATATTTCAATGCAATCTGGAGGGAAGCTTCCTCGGTATGAGGAAAGTGGGACGCAACATCTTTTCCAATAGCAGGAAAAAGGGATCTGAGAAACCAATATATGTAGATACGGTCTTCGAAAACAGGGGCTCGACATAGGCTCTTCCTTCTGCGCCATTCTTGAATATGGTCAGTTAGGTGGGTAGTAGAAGTTTGACGAAAATAGGTCAAGATTTTAGTACCGGTTTCATAACTAAGGGGAAGCTGGAAGTAAGATAGAAAAGCCTTAGTAAGGGTCGCAAAAGTAGTATGAGAGGAGGAGGCCTGGTTGACATACCACTTGGAAGCTTCTCTAGTAAGCGTACGCTAGAATAACCGAAGACGGACAGAGTCATCGATGATGGAGTTAGACGAACACCACATGTGGAAAGAATGAACATGGTTGTTAGGATCCTCTTTAGCATTTCCTTCAAAACTGGGGATGTCTTAAGGAAGCTTGGTTGGCATAGTAGGCCAACCAGGGTCATGGAGTATGGGGTCATTAATCAATTGGCTAAAATCGGGAAGGTTTAGGCCTACCATATAAAGAAGCAAGGGAGTAGTCGGAATAGTTCCTGTTGCGACACCACTAGTGGAGTTCCCAGCATTAGGGTCGAGGCCACCACCAGTGTTAGGTCTTGAACCAGACATAAGGAAGGTGAAAGGTGGAGGAGAGACAGGGATAGAACTAGAAGGGGAACTAGATGAGCCAGAAGTAGAGTCAGAATGGGGCTCGGTGGATGATGAACACGAACCCTACACGGTGGGGTAAGTCTTCCTCATGGAAACTAAGGATGAAGGCCTTGGAGTCTCTGGGATAAACGCCTTGGGGGGCCAATGATGGCAAAGAGACGCAGATCACAATAAGGAAGAGAGGTAAGCAAGGGTAGGGAGGTGCAGGATCAACTGAATTCAATGTTTAAGTCTTGGCCTGGCAGTGTAAACCAAACACTTTTCTCTTAGGGTGTGCTTGTATGTGATAAGTGCGTTAATTTTAATTAAGCCCAGACGTGTGTATAGAAAAAGAAAAAATATTTTGTATAACTGTAAATAAAACTGAAAATGAAAGTAAAGGAAACTTAATGCGACAGTGAAATAAACAGCTAAAGATGCATCAATTTAAACCCAAGGAGGAGGGCTTCCCAACAAATAGTCTATGGGGGGGAAAATCTAGTCAAAACACACAAAATGGGAAATGGATCTAAGGTCGGGAGGGATAGGGATATAAAGGTCAGATCTGCTGGAAAGAGGGGCAGAAAGAAGCAAAAAACCAGAGGGAAAAATGATGAAAAATAGGTGGCGAAAGGCTACAACCTGAAGGGAAATGGAGGGGACCCTAAAGGAGGACCAAACAAAACTGAAAAGAGGTGTTTTGGATGGATAAATAACCGATCTGAAATGGATCTGAAAGTACATGTTTATATATGAAAAATCACTGAAAACATTGAAATCTCAGAGGACCTACTTCAGCTAAACTCCTCCTAAAAAGGTGGAAGCGTACAAAAGCCCTAAGGGGCTTGGTTCCTACTTCAACAAGTAAAAAGAAGCAATTATAGGTCCAAAACGGGTGAAGAGGGAGGTCAAACAACCCTAAACAGTGGCCCAGACAAACCTAGAAAAAATCATAGAAAAATCCCGCAATAATTACAGGTCACGGTTTCTGACCTGTTTTCCGTTCATATCACAATTTTCAGGTCATTTTCCGCTACATGAGAGCTGAGGTCACATTTTTTGGCCCAAAAATTATGACCTGCACTTCCGTCTATTTCGAGAGAAAATTTAAGAGAAAAGTGTCATCTCTGTTGCAGCTGATACCTGTTACCTGCGCAATAGGCCCAGAAACACCTCGAAGTTAGAATTTTTACTGTTTTATGGTTTTAAAGGTTAAAAACAACATCAAGAAATGAAAAATAAGAAGTTGAAGAAAATCCCTAGGGGTTGAAGAAGTTGGTCATGCATGGATTTGAAAAAAGACAATGGTTGTAATTATAAACCCCTGTGGAGTCGCTAGTTGTTAGTGTGAATTCTAATCGCAAGCGTACGAAAAAAGTTCACTTTAGCTATGCATAACAAACAGCCCTAAAATCAAAGATGGCTGTCAATTTCCCTAGATCTACAGTTAAGGATCAGAATAAATGCTACAGAAATCCATATCTATGAAGTGAAAGACATTAAATAACAAATAATAAGCAAGAGTTGCTCCATGCATCCAATGAACAAGACACGAATTTTTAAAGAATTTTTTGTATTATGACACTTGGGAAGGGAACATAGAAAGATGTTACCAGTCCCCCTCAATGGGATGGGTTCTTGTATGTCCTCATCGCTTCAGATCTAATATCTCTCTCTCTTAATGGTGCAGGAAACCCAGACAAAAATGGAACTCAAAGGGAGCTCACAAGAAAAAGTAGAAAAATATGACAATGATGGGAGGATCAAAGTCAGACCAAAAGTATAGATCAAAAGTGATCTCTAGGCAACAAAAGGTAGTGAATGAATGGTAAAACCCTTCTATTTATAGCAAAATATTGAGTTAGTCTAGATATTGGTGCATAATTAAAATATTATTGACCAAATCTAGATCCAACTTTTATGGAATATTTTAAAATTTTTGTTGGAGGGAAAAAGAATTTGAATTTGGTCAAATCCCTTTATTTAGAAATAATAAATAAATAAATTATTTATTTATTATTTTAAGAATGTGGTTGAGTAATAATTAAATAAATAGTGATTTATTCAATTATTTATAAATGATTTAGTCAAATTTAACAAGAATATTATTTAAATAAGTTTTAAATAATTATTCCTAGAAAATAATAAGATAAATAATGATTTATCTAATTAATTTTCCTGTTTTGGGTAAAATATGACCAGGAATATTAATTAAGTAGTGGTTTAATTAATTATCCCTTGAGGAAAATCAAACAAATAAGGATTTATTCAATTATTCCTCATGGGGTTTTCTGTTTAGACCATAAACAACTTAATAAATTATGGGTTATTAAGTTATTTTTCATAGTGAAAGCAATTTTACTATGGTAAAATTGGTCTTACATGGTGTAATTTATTCCATCTAATAGCAGCAGGTTAGATGACCAAAAATTGGTGTAACATTGCCTACAATAGTAACTTGGAACCAAAAGAATTAATAGATTGGATCAATTCTTTAGATAAGCATTTTGAGTACGAGGAGGTAGATGAAGACAAACAGGTGACATTTTGTGTTACTAGATTGAAAGGACACACAACTCTTTGGTGGGATGGAGTTCAAGAAGAAAGGAGAAGAAAGAACAAATCAAAGATCAAAAGCTGGAATAGAATGGTAGCAAAGCTAAAGGTTATTTTTTTCCTAAATATTACCAATTGTCTTTATTCAGGAAAATGCAAAATTTGAAACAAAATTCATTAAGTGTTAAAGACTATACTGAAGAATTTTACAAGGTGAATATTAGAGTAGGATACATCTAAGAAACACCTGAAAAGGTTTCCATATATATTAATGGGTTGCAGTTCGAGATTCAAGATGAGTTTATCCTATTTTCACCTAGAACTATAGAATATGCTTACCAATTTGCACTAAAAGCAGAGGAAAAATTTGCTAGAAATAAAATCCAAAGGAATACAGGGAGGAGTCTTGGAAGGGGAAGAGGACAAAACAACTACCGGGAGAAAACTCAGTCTCCAAAGGAAGGTGAAGGTAGTGCAAGAAATCAACCATCAAGAGGAGGTGAATCAAAAAGAAGAAGGCCTTTCTTAAGAGGACGTGGTTGAGGCAAAGGCTACCAATTTCAATGTCACAAATGTGGGAAATTGGGACATATGTCATGGGACTGTACAAAAAATAATCCTGCAAGGCAAAGAGGAGAAAATATGGCATAAGCATAAGAATAAAATGTAGCTGCATTTATCCATGAAGAAACACCAGAGGTAGGAGAATCATTATTGATGAAGAGAATCTTGATTAAGTCTAAAAAGGAAGTTAAGGAACAAGAACAAAGAAAAATCTTATTCGGAACCACATGCAAATCAGGAGGCAAGTGTTGCAAAGTTGTGATTGACATTGGTAGCACAAATAACTTGGTCTCCACATAAATGGTAGAGAAGTTGGGGCTATAGAGAATAGCACATCCCACACCTTACAAGTTGTCTTGGCTGCAAAAAGTTCATTATATATTGGTGAATGAGAAATGTAAAGTGGAGTTCCATACTGGTAATTACAAGGATGAGGTAGTATGTGATATAATGCCAATGGATGTGTGCCATGTGTTGTTGGGAATACCTTGACAGTATGACAGTAAAGATGTTCATGATGGTAGGAAGAACACCTACAATCTTGAGAAAAATGGCCAGAAACATCTATTATTGCCTTTGGAGGTGTTGAAGGCTGGAAGTTTACTGCCTCAACATCGGGAAATACCACCTGGTCCGGAGCTTAAAGCAACTCCTTTTCCGTTGAAATTGGTGGATCCGACTTGGGATAAAGGGACCAGTTTCCCATTTAAATATATTTAATAATAACAAGAGAAATGAAATCAAAGTGATGGAATGATTTTAAATCTAATGCTAAAACTAAAACATATTCTAACTATTTACTGGGATAAAACTTCTTTTAATGGGATCTAATAGAAATATTTCGCAAAGTATATAACAATATAGATCATTTCATACTTTACTGAAAATAAATCATGCATAAGAAACTAAATTAATTAAATAGTTAATCGATTTAGTTGATTAAAACTCGATCACATAAAACATTTCATTATTCCGTATATAATCACAAATCATTCAATACTTCATATCAATAGTGACAATGACATATTGCTTTCAAAGTAACTTATATAATGAAATAATATCAAAATAAGATAACTATCTAATTCAACAATACACAACAATAATACAAAGATAATAGTACTCGATGCATCAGTGCTATGTATATGAAAAGACAACTTTCTGGCTCAACTTTCACTGAATTAGATAACTTCTGATCAAACAATAGTGCAAATTCAAAGCTACCTTCTCAAAATCCTCGACCCCCTTCTGAATGCATGAAAGGGATTTAAATAGTCTATTAATATTACAAAAATAGTAAAATTGTGAATAATTTTCTATAAATATTTGTGTAGAAATTATATAGAAACTCTATATCAATGGATTCAATCTGATCATGTAATGTACTAAAACAAGATACTGAATCATTCTACTATATTTGCGGAAGATAAAACATGATCGCTCAATCACATGCAAGTAAGAGAAAGAAATTATCAATCACACAACACAAGATGTATCTGGGGAAAGCACCTACTCAAAACCCCTCTATCATATATTGTACATAGTCAAAGTATCGTGAAACAATACAATGCTTTATCACACCGAGAAAATCCTACACTCTACCAATCGTCTCACCCTGATCCTACACAAAAATGACTATCAATTCTTAGGAAAAATTGACCAACACTTAGCCAATTATCAGCCCCTACTTAGCCTAGCCTTTCTCATGCAATCCCTAGGAAATTAATCCCTATTAAATAGGATAATCAACCTTCCTTGACTACGCAATCCATCATGAGCCTTCCTGTGACTTTATAATTGTGTCGGGGCAATTTGCTAATAATACAATTGATAGTTAACTTCCCTTTAACCTCTCAACTGGGTCGTCATCAGAATTGACATGCATGCGACTAATAATAATGAATCATAAGTTATCTAATAGATTACTACTTGTGAATTAAATCTAATTTAATTCACTTGACCTCTCATTAGCTCATCACTCACTTAGAACTAGTTAAACTGATTTTAACTCAATTAATTTGAGTAAAATGATTACACATGCACCAAAATAATGCATTAACTGCAACTGGACCCCAAAAATAATAGAATCACTCTACATGACTCACCTTTGTCCCTCAACTCAAATTTCTTAAGCTAACTCAGTATTTCTAACTTAGTTAACTTATACAAGTTGTTATGAGATGAAATTACAATTTATTTTCTAATTTATTTAAGGGATAAATAAATTAGATGCCCACATTTAGTGCTAGTGTGTAACTAAATTCCTCACTCATGTGTGACTGGAATCCCACACCAGTTATGTGGTCAATTTTTGTCCTTTCTTAATGCCAATTTCACTGTTTTTTGTTGAAAATTTCAACACTCCCTCTCAACAAGAAAGGAATTAATCTATCCTGATCTGATACCTTTGAAATATTCTTGCATGCAACACTTCTCTAGTGTTGTTTGCACATGCAACTCCTGAAACTGAATAGCCTCCAAACAATTGAATCGGTATGGTGCATTTATCATCAGAATCTTCTGACTGCTACTAGTTACTGCACCTGTCTACTGGACTCTCTACGTTGCTGTTGACATCTGCATCCATGCACTCTGCACTACTGCCAAATCTTATCAACTCTCCAGTATCTAACATCTATCGCTTTGATTTCTATCTACCTAACATCTGACTGCATGAATCTAACCAATATTTCCCGCTACTGTTGTACTGTGGAGTGCTCGTAGCCAGGTTTGATCCATGAGACACACCATCTTATGGACCCTTCCCAAATTTCTTCTTAGGATTAATTCTGCATATCACCCCACGTCACACTTGGAGGTATAACTGCATGTACTCCCTTTTCCTTTCTGGATTGAAATTTACCCCTTCTGGAGGTCTCTGCTTGAGTGGACTTTTCCACTTGGTCTCCTCTTTTCTTCTCCAATTGTGGCTGCTCCAAAACCTTCTGATACTGCTTCTGAGGCTACTTGTTGAGAGATAATTTATCCATCTCAACTACCAATTCATTAACCACTACTTTTCTCCTCAAAGCCTTGCATGCATCCTCAACCTCGAGAGCATACAGATTCTTGACTCTTGAACCAATCTACTTCACCTACCCAATGGCTATGTGTTTAAGAAAAAAATTTCCTTTTCTAAATATCACCTCATAACCACGGTCTTCCAATACCGCTACGAAGACAAGATTCTTCCTTAGGCCTGGAACATACAAAACATATGCTAGTCTGAGAGGGGAGCCAAACTCCCTCTGAAAGGTAACTGTATCGGTCGCGCTATACCTCTCTTCATCTCCAAACTCTATGTTCTGTTGGAGGTCCTTCGCCTCCAAGTCACTACAGAGATCTCTATTCCCCATCATATGGAATGAGGCACCTCTATCTAGATACCACATGCATCCCATTACAGTGTTGGCCATGCATGCAATGAGAGTAAAATCAAGCTTGAACTATGAAGCCAATGCTTCACCCGCTGCAAGTGCATGCTCCTTCTCACTTGACTTCTTCCGTGGAAAATTTGAAGCATAGTTCCCATGCTCGTGACAATGAAAACATGTGATCTTGGACAAGTCTCTCTTACCCTCTTCGCGTTGGGATTTATTTCCCTTGGCCTTGTTTCCTTTTCCGACCAATGCACAATATTCTTCTTTGTTGGTGTTGGAGGTCCTGTCTCTGGTGCTCTGCCTTATCTCTTCTATTACCAAGTCGGACAACAAACGCACCCAGTTTGGTAACTTCTCCCTCTCATTCATAGAGTCATGGTAACTATGAAAGCTCCTGGGAAGGCCTAGAAGTGCTAGGCTCACCAAGTTATCATTGGCTACGGTCACACCAACACTTCCAAGCTCATATCGACATTGTGTGAACTTCGCCAAGTATGCTGGTATCATCTCGCCCTCCTCCTTCTTGATCTTTCTGAGCTTGTCCTTCAGTCCCAACTTCCTTTGGTCATTGGTGTTCTGAATAGATTAGTCAAGGCCTTCCACATAGCATATGGAGTCTTTTTCCCATGGAGACTCGAGACAATATGATCTCGAACTCCCTCTAACAATATCCTTCTTGCCTTTGCTACCTTCTTCTGCCATGCATCAAGAATTTGGGCATCTCATACTGCGGGCTTGGGAATATAGAAATATATGAATTCCTTCAACCCGTTTTCATCCAACACTTCCTCCATCCTGTCCTTCCATGCAATATAATTTGAATTTCCCTCGAGTGCAAATTCGAGTCGCAAGCCATTGAAAGACATCTAATCTATTGTTGGATCCTGAAGAATAAATCTTCAAATTGGAACCTGTTCAAGACAAAATCAATTTCTTCTCTTCTATTGTGATTCTTCGTGCTTTGATACCATGTATAAATTATAAAAAAAATCTATATCAATGGATTCAATCTGATCATGTAATGTACTAAAACAAGATACTACATCCTTCTACTATATTTGCAGAATATAAAACATGATTTCTCAATCACATGCAAGTAAGAGAAAGAAATTATCAATCACACAAAAAAATATGTATCTGGGGAAAGAAACTATTCATAACCTCTCTACCATATATTGTACATATTCAAAGAATCATGAAACAATACAATGCTTTCTCACACCGAGAAAATCTTGCACTCTACCAATCGTCTCACCCTGATCCTGCACAAAACTTAGTAGTAATTCTCAGGAAAAATTGACCAACACTTAGCCAATTCTCAGCCCTTTCTTAGCCCAAACTTTCTCACGCAATCCCTAGACAATTAATCCATATTAAATAGGATATTCAACCTTCCTTAACTGTGCAATCCATCATGAGCCTTCCTGTGACTTTATAATTGCGCCTGGGCAATTTGCTAATAATACAACTGATAGTTAACTTCCCTTTAACCTCTGTCTCAATTGGGTCGTCATCAGAATTGACATGCATGCAGCTAATAATAGTGAATCATTGGTTATCTGATAGATCACTACTTTTGAATTAAATCTAATTTAATTCACTTGACCTCTCACTAGCTCATCACTCAGTTAGAACTAGTTAAACTGATTTTAACTCAATTAATTTGAGTTAAGTGATTACACATGCACAAAAATAATGCATTAATTGCAATTAGACCCCAAGAATAATAGAATCACTCTACATGCCTCACCTTTGAACCTCAACTCGAATATCTTGAGCTAACTTAGTTTTTCTGACTTAGTTAACTCATACAAGTTGTTATGGGATGCAATTACAATTTATTTAAGGGATAAATAAATTAGACACCCACATTTAGCGCTAGTGTGTAACTGAATTCCTCACTCATGTGTGACTTGAATCGCACAACAGTTATGCGGTCAATTTTTGTCCTTTCTGGATGCCAATTTCACTATTTCTTGTTGCAAATTTCAACACTTCGAACAACTTAGACTAAGATAAAGGACAAAAAAATAGTAATCAATCGCAACAATATTCATGATTGTTTCCCAGATCCATTCTTTATGTATTATTTGAGAATGAAAATATATGTCATTGGCTTTAACTAGGGGGGATGCATTGGATGCATGCACATTTTTCCTGTGAACACTGCATCGTTAACATTGGAAGAAGTTGAATTGATGCATTTGAAAGAAACCTTAGCGTGAGCCACTGACTATGTGGTTTTACTAGGAACTACCGATAACTTTCCAATTTTTCTTTAGATAATATTTGAATATCCTGAGTTTTCCTTCTAGATGCTTCTTGCGAGAATTTCTTCAAGACTATGACATATGGAAAGGTGTCTTTTGGGATATCAAATTAACCTCCAAAAGAGTATCGGTAATGTATTCAGTGAGGTTTGAGGCAAGATTCCTGGCTCTAATGATATCCATTTCAACACTTTTCATTTTTATGTCCCAATCATCTAACACAATATCCTTTTGTGACTCTTCAATTCTGTTAAGATTAGCTGCTCTTACTTTTGTGCTATCCTTCCAATCTATGAAGTTAGATATTTTTTCATCAATCTGTTCATAAAATGTCCTCAGCTCTAATAGTTGAGTGACTAAAGAATCAGTGGTTTTGGATAAGTCATGAAATAAAGATAACTTGTGACAGAAAATATATTGTTTCTTTGTCAAGAGGATATCCAAATTTGATGCTTCCTTTTGGACTTCATTTATTTCAGGATTATCCTTTAGCTGATCAATTCTTTGATGTAAATTTTGTATCTGTTGATATTTATCTTTGAATTTTGTTTGAAATTTCACTCTCAGATTATCAAAATTCTTTTGCAAATCAACAATATTCAATTGACATTGTTGCTCTATTGCTTGCTTCTCATCCTGGAAACTTTGCTCCAATTGAGAAATCCTTTGATCCTTTTCTTTGACTAACAGTTGCACCTATGTATCTTTATCCATGTTTTTACTAGCATAGGCTCCTGCGAATTGATATAGTTGATTTAGATCTTCCTCGGGGGCAGATTGAGTGCCTTTCCAAAGAACTTGAAATGGAATCCCATTAGGAACCAATAGTTGAGTTTGTTCCAATTTTATTTTCTTCCTAGATCTATTTATGATTGCCTTGTGCTTTGGACTATCGAATATGTGTAATGGCGGAATTTCCTCAATTTTAAGAACTATCTCTGTAGTGGGAAAAGCAAGAATTATTTCCATGTCTTCTACTACATGAGAATCATTTTTCACCGCTGCACTAGTGTTCTCTTCAAGTATGCCAGTATGAACATTATTTTGGGGAACCTCTGCAGTAGATGAGGTTTTCCCTGTAATTGGCTCTGTACTGGTCATGACTGGCTCTGTAATAACTAAAAAAATTTCTGTGTTGACCACAACTGATTATGTGCCTTTATGGCTGGAACCATTTGCAACATGGGTTTCCTCAAAGATTAAGACATTTTTGAATTCTTCCTAAACCTTCTCGATCTGTTGATCGTCTTTAACTTTTCTTTCTAACTGAATAACTATAGTGTTTGTTTCTGTATTTTCAGCACTTGGATCTTGGGAAGAAGATGTTGATGCTTCTGCATTCTCTGAGTTTTGACTAGAATGTCTTACCAGAAATTCTGGTAGATGAGCCATTATTTTTTGATGATATTGCTTACAATTAACCAATTCATCAGGAGTCAATCAATCAGCAGTTAATATTTCTACCATAAAATACTATGGGACCATTTCAAATAAATCATTAAATTTATCAGGATCATTTGAAAAAAACCTGAGTTTGACTTGAGTGGTGACATCTTTAGCAACTCCATTAGGGTCAAACTACTAGTTTAGTACCACTGGAAAACATAAAACTTTTAATTGCTCAATTTCAAGCCAATAATGCTTAAAGTTTTCTAAGGTATATGTGCCACAAGGAATAGGGAAGCATGGCCAGATGATTTTCTTTGCATCTCTGAAAAATTTAGTTAGGCCCTGTCCGAATGTCTAATAGGAAATTTCTTTGGCTAACAACTTAGCTGGAACAAACAATGAAAAAACATGGGGATGGGATAGACTATCGAAAACTCGAACATAAGTAAAGTTTTCTTCTCCGAACCATTTCCCTATTGGCCTGATGTTTCCATTGGCTTCAACAATAAGTCTTGGGGCTTTATTACTGAAGACTTCTTGATGGATGGGAAGCATCACTTCATTTAAAATCTTATAGAAACTGGAATGGTACTTGGATTCTCATAGAATGTTAAAGTAAACATGAATAAGGTTGATGTACTGAATAGTCCATTTCCATCCCAAGGATGGAAATTCATAGGAAAACCATATGGTATCCATAAAGTAGGCACTCATAAAAAGGGAGGAGTTGTCCTTTCCACTACATTACAATTTTTCCTATAATTACGAATTTGAGTACCCAAATTATTTGGCAGAATATTTTCCCAGTTATTGATATAACTGTCATAGGCAGCTTCAATCAAAGACACCCATTCTTCAAAAAAGTTTTGAGTATTTGGATAACCATAAAGGCGACAAAACATAACAACAATTTGGGAGAAAGGGCCAACAAGAGAAGCCAACGAATACATACCCCTATCCTCTCGCTTTTTTTTATTTGAGTATTTTCTCCATTCTTTGATAAGTTCCACTAGGTTCGGGTTCTCATGCATGAACTTCTATACAAATTGTGTATCATACTTCTTTTGGGGCTATGGTAGTTAGTACATTCTTCTTAGATCTTATGGATTAAAGGAACCAATTATTGTCTTCTTTGAAGTAATAAACATTATTTTGGTTATGTTTACATGGTCCATAACCCACCTCACCATATCTATGTATGAGAGAATTTTAGGATGGTAGAAAATTCTATGAAGAAATTAATTGGATACATTGCTCCATGCATCTGTGTCCCTTGGCGGAAAATTGTCAGTAGTAGCTTCTCGGTTCTCAATTATCCTCGAACTTCCGTCTTCAAGTAACTTATATATTCATTCCCAACTAGAGGAACCTGCATCCTGGGTGCATGTAGTATTTGTAAACAGAGGAGCCATTTCATGAGTTTCTTCAGGTGGCAAGACTGGTTCTTGCTTAATTGCGTATTTTCTTTGTGCATTGATTAACCTGGTCATATCTTTATGCTGCTCTTTATTAGGATTTACCTATCAAGAAATGA
>JAXQQM020092020.1:0-38399 GCA_034641835.2 Pinus albicaulis
ATGGGCTTTCCGAATGCGATTTTTCTGTCAGCCAATGAGAGCGCGTTCTCATCGTTCTTCGAACCACTGAAAACGTGCCATTTGTCGGCTGCTCCTCTTACCAGCGCACAGGCGTCTGCTTTTACCTCGTTTCACCTGAAATCATGCTCTCCCATTGCTCGTGCTCAGCTCACAAGCTCACGCAGTGGACCGGAGACAAGATCAAAACCCCCTGCAACGGCACCATCTCGGAGCTCGAAGGCGTGACCTGCAATAACGAAAGGGTTTTCAAGCTCAGCTTCGCGGGATTCGGCCTTTTTATTTCCAACTGCACCAATTTACAGTCCCTCGACTTGTCTGCAAACCGTTTAACCGGCGAGATCCCGACGGAGCTCCAGTATTTGGTCAATCTTGCAGTCCTGAATCTTTCTGTCAACGAGCTTACGGGTCCGATTCCCCCGTCGTTAATCCTCTGCGCTTATCTAAATGTCATAGATCTCCACGACAACAGGCTCACGGGCAACATTCCCCCGCAGCTGGGGCTCCTGACGAGGCTGAGTGGTTTCGATGTTTCAAAGAACAAGCTACAGGGCATGATACCGCCATCGCTTGTGAACAAAAGTGGGGTTTTGCCGCGCTTTAATGCAAGTTCATTCGTGGGAAACAAGGAATTGTATGGATACCCGTTGCCGACGCCCAAGAGCCACGGGCTCTCTGTGATGGCCATTGTGGGGATCGGTCTAGGAAGCGGTATGCTCAGCCTGGTCGTCAGCTTTACAGCGGTTTGCATTTGGTTACGCGTGACGGAGCAGGGATACGCTGACGAAGAGGGAAAGATCACGCATCTAATGCCTGAATATTGACACTAGGCCCGGCCCGAGTTCGAAACCCGCGATGGACACCTGACGCAGTAGGCTGCAGGTTTTGCTTGCTGGTAACGAGTCGTTAGGGTTACTTACTAATCTTGAATAATTAACAAGCACACTATAATGGCGAAGGCCGCAGGGCCTGGGGATTCGCTATCGAATCCTGAAACGCCCACTTCGGCTATTGTGAAGCCTACAGCCATGGCATAGCATTTTCATGCTCTGTAACCAATTTTTTTGTCAGGGTGATCCTCTGCGCTTATCTAAATGTCATAGATCTCCACGACAACAGGCTCACGGACACCGCTGATCCTGTCCTCCCACGAATCGATAATGGATCTGTGTCGAGAAAGGTTAATGTGTCTTCCTGGCATTCCATGATGGTGTTTGCTCGACTCTGGATTGGAAGAGGGTTATGGTGTTGCTCTAAGACTGTTATGAAATCTGGTTGAGATTCACAGCTTCCTCCCATGGCCAGATCAATTTATTTTCACTCTTATTGTGTGTAGCATCATCCTCATTCGACGTTGAGGGTTCCATTGCTTCTGCTTCTACAACCCTATGGCAATAGGGTTTTTCGGCATCTGTCATAGGTAAACTATTTCCTTATTTAAGTTAAGCATTTTCGGTCTTCACGCCCAGCATAATTGGTCCATTCTAATGGTGATTGGTTGTTCATATGGTAGGGTTTGGTGGAAGCTCTGCTCATATACAACTTGATTAGGTGACGAAACTTCACCCTAATTAATTTGTTGCTTTTCCTAGTTTTCAAAGGTAGTTTATATTTACTCTCTAGGAATGTTAATCATTTCTCTCTCTGTTTGCAGGTACCCGCAAGTATTGTTGTTGAATTTTACTTTCTCAGCTCGCGGTTGTGGTGGCTTACTCATTATTTTTACTCGGATGACAAACATGTTATTCTTGTTAGGGAGCGCCACATCAGGGTTTCGATTCCCGTGTGAAAATAGAGTTGGGATCTTTCTGTTTTTCTTTCCATCCTGAAGGCGTTTAGCACCATTCTCGTTTGATGTATAATGGTGAGTTGGTTTGTTTTGAAAGCCAACTACTATGATGTTATTTGCCCCAATTTCTTGAGGATTTTCTAAGTTCGACCCATCAAAGCGTTCCTTCTCAGTAATGAGGGTTTCATGTATCGTTTTGATAAAATTATGTACTCTTTTTAAGAATATTTAAACTTGTAAAGAAACAACTAGTACATCGATTTCATTTGACTGTCTCAGCTATATGAAATTTTTTCTCGCAATCTACTGCATGCTTAATTTTTTAGGGTTTATGTACTGATCTGTTTTTTCTGTGGTTTCCATAACACATTGCATTTTTTTTATTGGTTGTGCTTTCGTTATGTTAGCCTGGTAATGTGGGTTTGGGCTTATCATCCCCATCATCACCATTTTCAGATAAAAAAGGGCGTGGGTCTGGCAAAAAGGCTCAGATGGTTGCACTTGGTATGTATTTGTACACTCTGTCAATTTTTGGGGATCGAGTCAGGAAAATTATGTCAAAATTGCTTGTGTTTTGCGACGGAAATTGACATTTTTAGATGTTGGCGGAAACTTGTTTGCGGTAAATTAGCAATGGCTGGAATTTGAAAATAAAATTTACTCGTACAGACCCCTCTAAAGCTGCGTCTTCGGCTGTTGTGAAGCCTACAGCCATGGCATAGCATTTTCATGCTCTGTAACCAATTTTTTTGTCAGGGTGAAGGAGGGTTTTTTAATGGATTTGTATTCGTGAGCAGCTGGGCGGGTTCAGAGACCTTAAAGAGGAAGAGGGGAAGGCCTAGAAAGTATGGCACAGATGTTGATGGATTTGGTAATGTGGGTTTGGGCTTATCATCCCCATCATCACCATTTTCAGATAAAAAAGGGCGTGGGTCTGGCAAAAAGGCTCAGATGGTTGCACTTGGTATGTATTTGTACACTCTGTCAATTTTTGGGGATCGAGTCAGGAAAATTATGTCAAAATTGCTTGTGTTTTGCGACGGAAATTGACATTTTTAGATGTTGGCGGAAACTTGTTTGCGGTGAATTAGCAATGATTGAAATTTGAAAATAAAATTTACTCGTACAGACCCCTCTAAAGCTGCGTCTGTTGCGCATCTTGTGTTTCCGAAGCTCGAAGTTGCATATCTAGAGTTCCAATTTGATATGTTGGTTCTTTGTAAGGTTGCTAAGCTTGAATTTGTATATCTAGAGTTCCAATATTTGATATGTTGGTTCTTTGTTCAACTCAAGACGCAGCCTTGAAATCTTACAACCTCAAGGTGCACACAGTCACAGGTTTAGATGTGTTTGTGCTAATATCTGTACTAAATGGAGACAATGCACTGCCTAGATTGAATCCATCATCATACACACGAACATATTAACAGTTGTTTGAATCATTTCCACCTCCACCTGGAATGCACCTTGCTTCTATCGAGTGCTACTTTAGGCTCCAGTTGCACATCTTCTTTCGGGCTTTTTTTCTAATGTTTAACAACGTATGTATTTGGTAAGTCGAATAGTCTATTTGTTTTCGTTTCTCTCTCTAACATTCTTTCCCTGCTGCTTTCTAAATAGCAATTGGGTTGTAATTGACTTGAAAGGTGTCTAGGGATTTAGCAACAAGTGCTCAGGGAGACAATTTCTTCAGCTTTTCTCTGTGGCTCTAGATTCTATAGAAGATCAAAATGACTCTATTTTAGAATGAGTTGGACTGTTGCAGTTTTTTTAACACCATCTTTTATTCATGTAACTAATTTTAGGAAGAAATCACATTCGGGACTTCGAGCAACTTAGCATAAACGATCTGAGATGAAACTTTCACCATTGTTCTCCGAAAACCCAAACTGGATGTATGGAACGTCATAAAAAAACAGAGTACATGAGATTTCTGCAGCTCCATTTAGCTGTATAGGATATGCAGTATGCGATCACAAAATTAATATATATATATATATCAACTTACATTGTAAATCTGCTCGAAGTTGCATATCTAGAGTTCCAATTTGATATGTTGGTTCTTTGTAAGGTTGCTAAGCTTGAATTTGTATATCTAGAGTTCCAATATTTGATATGCTGGTTCTTTGTTCAACTCAAGACGCAGCCTTGAAATCTTACAACCTCAAGGTGCACACAGTCACAGGTTTAGATGTGTTTGTGCTAATATCTGTACTAAATGGAGACAATGCACTGGCTAGATTGAATCCATCATCATACACACGAACATATTAACAGTTGTTTGAATCATTTCCACCTCCACCTAGAATGCACCTTGCTTCTATCGAGTGCTACTTTAGGCTCCAGTTGCAGATCTTCTTTCGGGCTTTTTTTCTAATGTTTAACAGCGTATTATGTGTTGGTAAGTCGAATACTCTGTTTCGTTTCTCTCTCTCTAACATTCTTTCCCTGCTTGCTTTCTGTCTTAATTGGGTTGTAATTGACTTGAAAGGTGTGCAGGGATTTAGCAACGAGGGCTCGGGGAGACAATTTCTTATACTTTTCTCACGTGGCTCTAGATTCTATAGAAAGATCAACATGACTCTATTTTTGACTGAGTTGGATGACTACTTGACCTCTCTGCAATTTCTTTTATTCATGTAACTAATTTTAGGAAGAAATCACATTCGGGACTTCGAGCAACTTAGCATAAACGATCTGAGATGAAACTTTCACCATTGTTCTCTGAAAACCCAAACTGGATGTATGGAACGTCATAAAAAACAGAGTACATGAGATTTCTGCAGCTCCATTTAGCTGTATAGGATATGCAGTATGCGATCACAAAATTAATATATATATATATCAACTTACATTGTAAATCTATAAATTAGGAACCTGTTTCTTCTTTACCTATGCTTGAAAGAAGAAGCATTGTCTTCCGGGAAGCAACATTAAGAAGTAAAAAGTTAAATCCCAAATGTGGGTGCATCTACATGATAACGGACATGATTGGAAAGGAATCAGGATAATAGAAGTCACTATATTAATGATGCTACTGCAGCAAGAGCATAGCAGAGAGCTTGAGATGGGCTACCCACAATTCACAATTCTCACCTAACCCAATATATAACTTATAATATAACTTTATAATTTAATATTTATCGCATTAGTCACATGTCACTTCATAAAGTGGCCTACAGAACACATTTTTTTGTCTTATATTTTAACATAAAGGAGGTTAGGAACATGATTGAGATAATAACAAATTGAAAATAATTTTGACATTGCAATGCTTCAACAATGTAATGTTGCAGATGGGGAGAATTATTATGGGTGATTTAGATGTGTGTATGTGCATAAGAAGAATATTGAGCCGGATGTGTGCATTCTCGATTAACTTGATCACAACCTGGTTGCCAAGAGTGATAATTTAAAGCCAAAGTGAAGGATATAGCTAGCTGGGATATATGAGTCATTGACATCAAGGTTACCGGAATAAATCATAATATCCATAACTTAAGAACTTCATTGTATTTGCTGTAGAAATTAATCTTTTCTTTTGCTTCTTGGATAAAAATTAATTTAATCAAGTTCAATGTACTTCATCCATGGAGATACTGGTAGAAGAGCTGTCTTTCCAGTTTAACTGAGGGCTGTGAATAGGTTGAATGTCATGAGCCTAATTTGGTAGGGACTTGCTGTTATGAGCCCAGAATTGTCATGGATCCAAAGACCACACTGGTCGTTTGCTTATAGCAGGTTTAACATAACAACAACAACAGAATTTCACAATAACAACAATAATGTATTTCATCGTTTTAGATGTGGTTCCATGCTAACAAATTCTGCTCGTCTGGGCTCGGCTCTGAGCTTATTACGTCTTTCTGTATGTATGTATGTATGTATGGATTGATTTTTGCTACAACTGCAGTGGAGAGAGTTACATTTCCAGTGTGACTATCTTATGAGAACACTGGCACATGTTTCATAAAGCCTCTTGGAGAGATTTTCCTTTATAAAGATCAGTTATTTCAGCATCACAATAAATAGTCAATTTCACCAACATGTCTTCACTGCAGCTTTTACCGACAGTGAAAAAGGGTTCCTCTTTCTATCTCTCTAGAAGGTTTGTCATATTTATTTATCTTGTTTCCTTGTAGCATTATTCAGTAATGACAAACTTACATCGTCTGATTGTCTGATCTGTTAATCCTACCTTTTATATATAGTAATAGGCAAGTCAAACTTTTTAGCAAGTGCAAAGAAGTTCCATTGTGGATGCCAGTGGAATTAACAGAGAGATATCATTATTTAGTTTTCATTGTTCAAATATGTTGTGCTATACACCTATATATTTTTTAAATTTTAAGTCGTCTATTAGTGTGTCCTAGGCAAACCTTAAAACATATGTCAATTCCTAGCTTGTTTATTTGTCAAAAGTGAGCAGGAAGGAAGCAACCAGACCTAGAATAGCATCATATAGTAACTAAGTTAGCAGGAGGCAGGATATGGACACAGATCCAGATTATAGATCTGCCAGATTTTGAAAAGCCAGGATCCAGATATGGTGAGGATATGTTAACTTAGTTTGGAAAAAATGCCGGTTAATTCATATCAAAATGTAAAATGTGTAGTTACATTCGGTAAACACATTTAATCAATGAGTATAATTATATTCACTTAACACATTTAATCACTAATTTGTAAAATGGAGTTAACACATTTAATTACTAATTTGTAATTTGTAAAATGGGTATATTTTCATTCAGTTAACACACTTAATTATACATTCATGCATGCTTGACCAAAGTCAGGTGATTTTGGTGATAGCATCTTCTAGTGGAATGACATGAAGTGTGCTTGTGATGCATATTGCAAAAGATAAAATAGAAAAAATTATATCGATGAAATCACAATTGCAATCTTAAGTTGACTGGATAAATTCAAACAAAATTTCTCAAGCTATTCAACAACCATCATATTATTTTTATTATATATAGATCTCCTCATTAACACAATTTCTCAAGCTATTAAACAATCATCATATTATTTGTATTACATAGATCTCTTCTCATTACGTCTCTATTTCTGTAGACAATACAATGGAATTCTTTATTATGTTTTCACTGTTGCTCTTTTTACTAGTCTCGTTAGAATAAAAGGACATTCAAATATAATTACTTATAATTATCTCAAATTATCAATATAACAAATACCTATCTAATTGTTTAATCATATAATTCAGCCACATGTTAAAGAAGATCATCTTGCTCATAATTGGTTCTTGTTTATACGGAATATTCATGTATTTGGATTTCTCTTGTACACAAGTCCACCAATTGAGTCTGCAAGTGGTCCATATTGGTTCATGGAGCCATTGTCTTTGTAAGATTCATGAATTATGCATTTTATTTGAGGTGCGCTTGTTAAAATCCAGTGAGATATGCCTTCCATTTTGATCACACAATCCCAGGGAAAAGTAAACCAAATAATCAAACTTTATAATTTGAATTTTAAATATTTATATTTATTTTAATAAAAATATTAATTTTTAATTTTAATATTATTAATTTTTTATTTATGTAATTTTATTTTTATTTCATTTTATTTATTTGTTTGTTTATTTATTTATTTATTAATCTTTATTTTATTTTATTTCTATTTATTTATTTATTTTATTCTTGTTTTTGTAATTAAGAATTTAATTTTTATTTAATTTTATTTAATTTATTTATTTTTATCTATTTTATTTTTTATTTTAATTATATCTTTGTTTTATTTTATTTCTATTTATTTATTTATTTAATTAATTTTTATTTTTATTTTTCTTATTTTTTTATTGGTTTTGAAATCTTTTCTTATCATAGCATGTAATTATTAAAAATAAAATAAATATATAAATTCAAACTTTAAATATTGTTTAATTACTTTTAAAATTTAATTTATTCGATAATAATAAAAACAATTGAATATCCTTTAAATAATGCAGAGAGACTATCTCTCTCTTTTATAAAGTGCTTGAATATTAATAGAAATCCTCCCCTTGTAAACTGTATTAAAAGGCAATATCCTCTCATTATATTTTGATGTTCAAACTTCTTAGACCATAACCCCAAGCAATAACAAGTATACGCCCTCCCGAAAGGCTACATTCCATTGCTATGTTACCAGAGACGGCATGATAGTGAATTCGGTTGATTTCAGTCCCTGGAGGCCATTTATTCTTTTTCCCCTGTTCTCCTAGGAGGAGTTGGAGAAGAATTAACTCAACATCTACCTGTTTTGCCCCCCTTACATCATTGGAAGGTTTCCTTTCGTTGCCTTCTTTTCACCTTTTCGTACCTCCTGCAATATCTCGTTTGTAAACTATTGTGATTTCTAAAATCCAAAGGTCAAATCAATATATGTAGTGTATAATACGTATATACTACAACCATACCCCCTCTGTATGCGCATTAACCGACAGTTTCAGTCATGAGGAATGGTCCATTCATATACCTTAAATATATCTCACTTACAACATATTTCTTACTAGACTGAATATTGGGAATGGGTATGTAATTTGTGGGTTATATGAATGGGCATAGATTGTTTTGTTTTCAATGCAACATAGTTATAAACACATTCTAACAATTAAATTTATAAATTAATGGTGGTTTTATTGTTGCATCGACATGGTATAGTTTGTTCTCATTCATATCACTTTCGTTTATTTTATAAAGTTAATATTCAAACCTATGATTACAAATCAATAAATTTTTTTTAATAAGAATCAAGAAAATTTTAAATAGAATTATATTTTCACAAATTAATTATGAAAATATAATATATGATATGATATAAAATTAGAGATATGTCATATTGAGAGTGAGATCAAAGATCTATGATTTAAGAGGGAAGATGTAAGATAAACCTAGGTGGGGTTAGTTGGCACCTTTAATTAATTTTATGGTGCAAATAATAAGAAAAAGAAGAGGAAGAGTCTAAGAAGAATATGAAGAGACACCTTGAGAAAACAATAAAAACGAAAATGCACAATAATTTGAGGGTCAGACTTTTTTTTGGTGAAGGTCATGAGGAAAGCTAAAAAGAGTTATGAGCTAAGGGAATGGGATTCCCTTAAATAGGAAATTATGAGTAGGAGTGTGAGAGGATTAAGAGGAAATGGCTGATGGGAATGAGTGTTTTCCAAGGACGGGCTGAGAGACCACTCAGGGTGCTAGCTAGGGCTAATAAACCACTTGTAGATGGGCCACTTGCTCGCGAATAATAAACCACTCTCATAGTGCTTGACACAACTGATAAACCACCCATTGTTGTGAATTCTATTATGCTTTAATAGCTAAAATAACTAATAAACCACCCATTGTCATATGTATTTCCTATCTCCAGTGGATTGAATATAACTTCCTCCTAAAGTTGTTGAAAAAAAATTCCCCTTAGATCATGGATCTGGCTCAGGGGTGACTGTTGTAAGTGATTCTAGCTAGATTAGGCTTATGGTTGGATGGAAAATTGAAGTCCTACCTTTCATTTACCCTTTTTTTACAATAAATAAGGTGCACGGAGCTGAGAGTTATTGAAATAAAAAATCTCTCTGTGGAAATTGATATGTAGCTCTAAATGATGTTGCATTGTTGTGTAATATTGGTACATGAACATATTGAATGAAACTATTGAATGCTTATGGTTATTTTTATGAATTATTTGCATGCATCTATATCTAAATGCCTACATTTTTTTATTGTATTTCATGTGGATATCATGTTTATGTTTGCAGTGTTGTTAATGTGCCTAAATTAATAGCAAGGGATTCCCTTTTTCCTATGTGGAAATGAGAGGTTGATTTCCCAAAATTTTCTTATTTTATGGAATGGGTTTATTCATGTGTTTATTCTAAGCCTGCAGATTAGTCCATATATCTACGTATGGAAAGAAAGGAAATATTTGTTAAAATGAAATTGAATTCCTGTATTAAAACAATTTGGCTATGAGGCCTTATTTTATGAACTACAAGCTCAGGGGTAGCTCTGTTTATATATGTGTGTGCATATATATACATATATACATACATATATCCCTAATACATATATATATGTTCCACAACATAAGCGTGATGGGATGAATTTGTGTAAAAAGATCAGAAGGGATAGCGCATGGCATATATAAATATATGCGCTTGTGCACCTATGTAAGCCTTTTCATAAAAGAATAAGGGTTACATTAAATATCCATAAAAGCTTAGGAGGGATAGATAAACGAGCCACCAACATATTTGCATATGTTATGCCTCGCGTGGGAAAAAGGCTTTGTTATATATACTTATAAATTTTTTGATTTTGCTAAACGTGCGAGAGTTGAAAACCCCAAGCCTGGATGAAATTAGGCCTTGAATCTTGTATGCTCATGTGGTCAGACGCCATGACCAAAGGCGATATTTATTGGTTTCAAGGCCAGTGATATCCCTATAGAGTTTTCACTTTTGGATGCCCTCATCGATTAGAACATATGACTTCACCCCGATGATTAGAATCTATGATTTCACCCCAGTGCCTCCACCCCAATGATTTCCTAGGGCACTTGGTGCAATGTCACTGAGATTTTATTCTTGGGGCGATGTGGCAATGGTGGAACCCAAGTGCGTAGGTATGAGTGCACACGACATAATGTGTAGGAGGAGGGGTCCATGGTAGAGGTTGAACCTCATGCGATTGGTTGAATTCTCTCCAACATATTGACATGGTAGTTTGTCAGAGTGGGGGGGTTCGACATATTCTCGTTGGTTCCTCCCTGGTGGTTTCAACATGGGGCATCAAAAATAATCCATAGTATTTTATTTCCAGAGTGAGGCGAAATATTGAATCTGCACGACATATGTGGTTGGAAGTGGGGTTCAGCCTTATATTATTTATATATGCATGTAAATCATGCGAGAAAAGAAAAAGGTATGATATGACATCGTCATGAATGGGTTCGTAGCTGCCATGTGGTAAATGACATGGATTCCCACATGGGCACCATGTGGGAACCACATAGGTTCCATGTGGTGGGCCAAAGTGATGTGGCACAGTCTAGTAAACCAATATTTGAGAGCTTATATATTTTTATCCCAGAGTTGGTTTGAGGAAAATTTTATATCGTTGGAAAGGTCTCGACAAGACGAATGCAATGGTGTTATCCATATGAAGTTTTGTGGAAGTTATAAAAAAAGGATCAATAAATTTATATCTATCCTCATGGTATAAAATGGTGGTTTTATTGTTGCATCGACATGGTATAGTTTTCTCTCACTCATATCACTTTCTTTGATTTTATAAAGTCAAAATTCAAACCCATGATTACAAATCATTAAAAAAAAATTAATAAGAAGCAAGGAAACTTTAATTAGAATTACATTTTCACAAAACCATAAAAATTAATTATGAAAATATAACATATGACATTATATAAAATTAGAGACATGACATTGATTAACTATTGAGAGTGGAACCAAAGATCCATGATCTAAGAGGGAAGATGTAAGATAAACCTAGGTGGGGTTAGTTGGCACCTTTAATTAATTTTATGGTGCAAATAATAAGAAAAAGAAGAGGAAGAGTCTAAGAAGAATATGAAGAGACACCCTAAGAAAACAATAAAAAAGAAAATGCATAACAATTTAAGGGTTGGACCTCTTTTTGGTGAAGCCCATGAGGAAATCTAGAAAGAGTTATGAGATAAGAGAGTGAGATTCCTTGAAATAGGATTTATGAATAGGAGTGTGGGAGATTGGCAAGAAATGACCTGGTGAAGCGTTCTTTTTCAAGAATTCTCTGTAATAAGGTCCTCAAGGTCGCAGAGCAAGGAAGCGCATGTAAAAATGTCGTAAAGGGGTCTGGATCCCTTGTTAACATACTGGTCACTTCTCTTCCAGAAGTTGAGCCCAAATAAATGACTCTAGATGGGTTATTCAGATCTCCCCAAACTAGGTCTCTTAGAAAATGCTCAATGAGAGAGCTTATAGCAGTACATAAACATAACCATTAAAATCTACAATCCTAAATGCAACATAAGAGGGAAAAGTCATGCAGCCATCATTATATTAATATATCAGCAATAATACACAATAAAATCATGAGGGACAAGCCACTCAAGCTATGAGAAACAATCTCCAATGATCAAGCAATAAAATATAGGAGTTGCTGCAATTGCACAGAATGCCGGAAAGTAGTGATTGCGTTGTCTCTATGAGAGTAGCAGCTGCTGAATGCATACAAAATGGTAATGTGGCTGAAGGATACAAATAAATTCCCACAAATGGAAAGATGGGCTTCAATACAAAATCTCTAGCCAATCCAGGAGGGATTGATAGAAATGCCGGATAAAATACAATGTGACAATTAACTGCTAGGGTTAATATGTCACTGCAACACTGAATACATATGATGAGGCTATGGCAGATCTAAAATATAGATTTCCCTCCTCCAATGATGCTCTTTAGTAGAAGGTTTATCCCTCTACTCAAGAACAATCCTCCCGATGAGCTCTATGAACTCTCCCAACACTGCCTGCATGAAAATAATGCAGTTTCAGCCCTAGACTACGTTGTGAGAGATGGTGAATGATTGGCCTGGTGCCAAAGATCTGAAATGATGCCCGAGAGTCTCCTCTGCTGCTCCTCCAAAGAATATACAAGATCTCCATTGAAGAACAAGCCAAAGAATGACTCTATGAGTTCCTCTATTGCTGCACCCAGCAACACAACGTTCTCTGCCCAATAGGAAAACGTTGTACTGAAGGAGGTAGCTTTGTCCAAATGCTGGAATGAGGAAATGGAGCTCAAACCCTCTCCTTCCTTGAGGATGAGGTAGGGATTCCCACCAGAACACCTCCTTGGGTTCAAGAACACTACAACTCCTGGCTAAACAAATGTGGATGCAAGTTCCTGCGTACCCAACGGAAATGATAAGCCAATGCACACTAGTAAATTTGGCCCAATTTTCGACGGCCACTTCATCGCTATTCCGACACATTGGCGTCGCAAGAGCGATAGCTTGAGGCCGGGAAAAATGTGGTTAGCCATTATGTCGCAATTTCGACACTTCAATAATGTGTTGGAAGGGCGATAGTTTTTCCGACGTTTCCAACTAATCGTTTCTCTTTCGACGTTTTCCGAACCGTTGCTCTTCCGACATCTTGCACTCTGTCGGTCTTCAGACGTTTTCCAAAGCGTCAGTCGTCCGGCGAACCATATGCGTCGCTCTTCCAACGTTTTCCAAAGCGTTGGTCTTCCGACGAAACATATGCGTTGCAATTACGACGTTACCTCTACCGACGTTTAATTCGTCGCTCTTCCAACGAAACAACAAAAAATATTTAAAGACGAATTGTCGGTCTTCCGACGCAAAGAAACGTCGGTCTTTAGACGCAGGGAAAAAAATACTTAAAAATGTAACGTCGATCTTCTGACGCTTAAGAAGCGTCGGTCTTCCGACGCAAGGCAAAAATTATTTAAAAAAGTATCGTCGGTCTTCCGACACAAGGCAAAAATTATTTAAAAAAAAAATGAAACATGACAGTACTCATATACAACAATGTTGGCCTATGGCATTGCATGCATACAATATGGGGGTTGCTTCATCCAACGTAGATATCTTACTAGGACCACTACAGATAGAAGTACTGGGTCTGGAGGTGTCCTCCTCACAGAGTTTTCTGGTTGCATTTGGAGGATTGTTGCTTACAGTCTTGATGGTGTGGAGATCAAGCATAGAATTTCTGGAGGTTGAATTATTGTGTGTCATACTCGTAAAGTTATGTAGGTCATTTTCATAACTTCCAGAACTCAAGAAATAATTCGAGCAGTTATCGGTGTCTACAGAACAGAACAAATCCTTTTGAAAGATTTTGGAGCTAGTGTTATCCAGAACAGGACGTACAAAATCCAGGGTACCAGTGATAGGATCCATTGCATTAGTGGAGCTGGAGCAAGCATTGGAAGAAGATACTCCATGGTACTTGGGGTCTTCACATCCAGAAATCTCATAGATAGGAGTGTCAGGCATCGGAGCATCCTTTTCAGTACATGATGCTGATCTGCAAACAGGTGAATGGGTATTAGAGACAAAAACTTGGGAGCTAACATTGATTGTATGAATAACATTGCAAACAGAATCAGTTCCATTAATACAAACCAACTTTGAGATTTCACATGTAGCTTCATAACTCCTATTTCATGTAGAAACTTGATGCAATTTTGATGCAAAGTTTTAGGAGCTTCAGAAATAAGGATCCAAGTTCTTGAAGATGAGGAGAAACATTTTCTCCTTTTAAAATACATTAACCTGTGTTCCTTGGGCTCCAGCAAAGAACTGGTTGAATTAAATTCAGTTTTTGGAGTAGAAACAAACAGAAAAGAAGTGCATATATCTGCTGGCTGACATTCTTCCTTGTGGCCTTGCCTCCAATGAATTATCTGGCACTTTCCCAAGCTATGAAAAGAGAAGGAATCATCATATAGAATAGAAATGTCTATTTGAGGAAATGTTTTTTGATGTTCATTGCAATTTAACTAGTGTGTTGAGACAAACTTATGAAGTATTTTAGATCTCTACAAAAATGAAGTTAATACCAGTATTAACAAGTATAAAATCAGAACAAAAGTATAAAAAATAAGATAATAGATCTCGAGTATGAGAAGGAACAGCTTAATTTACACAAGTGTATACCAAATGCTAGAAAAATTTAAAAAAATTGATCACAGTAATAAGCTATAGATATAAAACAAACAAAAAAAGGTCGAGATGACAGAGCAATCCATTTCAGTGGCAGTATCCTTCTCATTTGGAGATTTTAAGAGTCTTGTAAAGCATCAATTCAGAAAGAAATCAATCTGTTGTTTTTGCACCATAAGAAACTCCACGTTTGCTTCATATGAATCTCTTATGTATCAGATTAGTGGCCAGTAGTCCCATTCTTACCTGCTCGGATTTGAAACCACATCTTTGTACCTAGCATGATACCTATCTAATCATTTGAGTTTCCTCCCAACTCTCTATTTATTTTCTTTGAGAAACCTTCATTAGCATGTAAATAAATTTCTTTCCGAGACCTTTATTAATAAATATGTATCTACTGTGAAAGTACATTGGCAGATGCCAAAGTTTGCATAATCAAAAATCACATGAGTCAAGTATTTACATGAAGCCTGTTTAGCTTTATCTGGCTTTTCTAGTTCTGCAATCAAGTTGGGTTCTGCCTCTCTATATTCGAAATTATATAGAATACTCCTGTATTGTTGACATTTATATGCTCCTATAATGAGATCACTATAAAGCAAGCCGAAGCATGTCATTTTGCAAGTTTCATACTTCCCAAGGGAAGTTACATGGACAACAAACTAGAACATAAAAGCTTAGAAGAAAGATTGAATATAGTCTTGAAACATGAAACGAGACGCTCAGAAGGAAGAATCTAATATGGGGAGGGCTCCAAACTCGAATGACATGTTTTTCTTTTCTGTACCTGATTTTGACCAAATATAATATAATATATACAATATAGTTTTCAGAGGGGAAATTTGAGAAACAAAATTAGATGCATGTCAAGTTTCTCCAATTAAAAAGCATATCCAAACAATTATATAACAAAAATAAGATAGAAACCACCCTAATGGCACTTACCAGTATCTCAAAGCTTTGCATCTCGCACAACTTTTTGAAGCAATCCTCAAACAAACAGCACACACATACTGAGGTGGTGTGAGAATTGTAACAGAACTACTATTCATGTACTCACACTCGCCCTCAACCAAAGTAACTGTTTCTTGTGCTTCCAAGACCGCCAACTTCCTGTTCGCCTCCTTCTTGGTTGTTCCATCAGACTTCCATTTCAGTACCATCAATACAAAACCAAGTGAATTACCACCAAGGTGGCTGAAAAAAACCCCGGGATTCCTATTCTCCTGTAGTCATGCATTTAATAGATTCCACTCTAAATGCACATATTAATCGGCAATGCAAAGGTCTGATCATTGAGTATAACTCAGATAAAATCTCCTTGTGTGTCCAATTCTATCCTATTAGCTCCAACATACACAAACCCAAAATCCTTGAGGTTTCTGAGCCTTGTACATATCCCAACATTGAAGAATACAAGCAGGGGTGGGAAATATAATGGAAGTCCCTTCAACTCAAAATGAAACGTGACAATACTCATAGACAACAATGTTGGCCGATGGAACTGCATGCATACAATGCTTGGTTATCTAATATTTTTTGTAACTTGCATTGTAAGTTTGTCTTTGAAGGAGTTTAAGTACTGTTGCTACCATTCATTCAAAAGCCAACATTAGATAAGGAAAATGATGAAGTTAAACATAAGGATTTTATTGAGGTTGTAATAACCCTAGAATTATAGCTTATGGGACTACATTACTAACTTCAAGAAACTGTCATTCCTCACTTTCTGGCACATCAATATATAGTGACTGGCCTGTTATTGGCTTTAGTGTTTAGCATATCTGAGGGAAAAGAAAGGAAAAAAAACTTGGAAAAAGAAACTATTATGAAAATTCCTAATTAAATATCAGGTAAATAAAATGAATCATGCTTTCTAAATAAGCTTGAATCTGACTAAATGCACAATATACATAGATAAATCTACAAGAACTAAACAGAGCAAGCATATCAAATTCGCATTCCTCATACTAAGACGAGAAGAAGAGGACTATTTATAATATGATTGAAATGTGTATCACCTGTGACAACTAAGAAGATGTTCGATCATGCTTGAATGCTCCTTTTAAAATGCTTGCCCAGTTCCCTTCACGACACTTCTAGACAACAACAATTATTTCTTTGTCCTCCTCTTCAGTCCATTTTTTTCTCTTCTTTCTCACTAGCTGAGCAGAATTTGCTGACACATTTCCATCAATACCTTCCGAGGAAGATACTGCTGGAAACTGTTGCTTTTGGATGGAAACTGGTACAGTAATATTCATTCCTTGTGTTGAAATTGTTGATTGCTGATTGTTCACCTCAATATTTGACATTTTAGTGTTGCTTGGGACATTAATTGTTAGAGGAGCTTCTAAAGTAGAATGGCTTGGGAGGCCAGCATTATTTGGTGTGCTAGATGTTTCTAAGACCTTTACACAAGCTGCAGCCGCTTTAAACAATTTCATGTAATAGTGCAATCCCTCCACATCACATGAAGTGCTCCCCTTGATAGGTGAAAACAATTCTAGAGCAACCAGAAGCTAATATGTATGAATATATTACAGCATTTGTGTCTCTCTTCTACATTGACTACAACTTCTGCTAATTGTGACAACAACAACCTCAAATTGTCTACATAGTCTGTGTCATACTTTCATCACATGACATTTGCAAATTTAAGAATTCTTGTTTATGTACAATATTGCATTTTGTTACTGCCAAACAATTTTCCTAGTGATTTGCAGATATCATTGTTGGATTTATTCGAATCCAGATGTTGTGACTGGTTGTTTGATAATCCCAAATGAATAAGGGCAATTGACCTGTTGCCTTTATTCTACCATTCAACTAATTTACTTTCCCTTGTGGGTTACTTTTCTACGCAACTTTATACTTCTCATGGACTTCTTTCCATTAAACAAAGTTGAAGCTTTGATTTCCAAGTGTGAAAGCTAAGTTCGTGGAATTCTTCAATAGATGAGTTCGTTGCTTGCATTTAAAAAAGAAAATCAGGATAGAAATATACCTTCAAATCTGTGCTTCTCAAAGTTCTGTTGGACGTCTTAGAGATTATGCTGAACAAAATAATGTTGTCATGCCTTTTTCAAAAAACTAATCTTCCAAAAAATCTGTGCATGTTGTCTAAGCAGACTGTATAGCAGCCTGTGCCTATATTATCTGCAAATTTATGCTCTTGGTTTCTGTGTCTATTTTTGAAAATTATATGGGGCTATATGCTAGGGCCCACGTGGCTCTGAATGAATTTTGTCTCGGTTGCATCACCTTCTATGATGTATCAGATTTGTATGTCAGATGTAAATGAAAACCTGTGATTGCATTTTGGCAGGTTTCCTCCTCCCTTGCAAATAATAATTGGTCTGCCGGTCCGTATTGCAATTTTCAGCTCTGTGTTTACGACCATGGCTGATGTTGCAAGGTCATATTGATGTCAGACTTCTATTTTCTGCCCTGTGACTCCAATGTATGATGGGTTGTTCGATTCTTTGAAAGTTTGCAAGTATTTTCTATTCACAAAAGTTCATTTCCTTGACTTTCTTTTCCAGCAAATAACTTTTACCTAATAATAATGCCAATATCCAACTCAAGGAAACATTTAAACTTCTCTTTACATTCTCTCTATTCAAAATTGGTTTTCTGAACTAACAATGTGCTTTGACTATTCTCACTCTAATATCACTGTTGGAAATATGTAAAATATATGCACAGGAAATATTATGACTAATAACTTTACTGTTGTTGGAGTGATTTCATACATTATGAGAATCTCCCTTTTAGTCATAAATGTCGGTAATTTATCTATTGAACTTCTATAACCACATAACTCTGATGATAAACGTAAGTTATAATGCACCTTATAACTTAATTGGCTAGTACTAAGTTGAGTTTCCTAGTGACTCTTGTTACCTTTTCGTGTTATTAATCTCACAATATGTAGGTTTTTCATACATGTATCAGGTGTGTAATTCAGAAGAAAAGTATTAGAACCAAAGCTTTAAGTTCTATAAAAGACAATCTTTTCAAATACAAGAGACTTATTACTAGCTAAACCAAAGTAACATGTGAGAAATAGAAAAAATGGTTCCTGACCAACCTGATAGTTCTTAAGGATTTTGTCCATGTATTCTTTGTGCCGTTGTGCCTATCAAACATAAAGAAATTTTTTTTTAGATAATAATCGTGTGTATGTGACTGAAGTTTTCATGCTCAAACAAGTCACTAAATAAGCAAGCATAGAAAGGTGGGAAGTAACAATCATATAAAGAAGAAATGGTATTGGTGTAGTCATTATTTACTAGAGAGAGAGAATCCAATATAGAGGCATACAAATTAAAAAAATGTGATGGCTTTATTGATATAAATATCTAGATATTAGTTTAGTAATTGAAAACTAGGTCAGCTGGAATGTTGTACACAAATATACTTATTATTTGGGCCAACTTTCCAACTCAATATGTCAAGGGTGTCTTACCACAACAACTTTTTTTCAGATTTTTTTAGAGACTCTTCAAAGAAAATAAATGGAATTCTGCAAAATGTCCTGGTTGCTGCTCTAAATTTCCAGCATAGAACAAAATAGACTAGATTAAGGAGAAAACAGACAACAAAATGAAAAGTAAATAAAGCATAGTAGAAGACGCTTTTTATTACCCTTCATCTTCCTGTGATTCTTTTCCAGGTTCATTTGCATTGGAATTGAGAGCTGCTTCGGATGAACATGACTTCTTATTTGTTGCTTTTTTCTTATTCTGCATAAAGCAAAAGATAAATTACTAGATTCTGCACCAAGATTTTAATTTATCATTGCCACTATTTCAATGGTTTCCACAGATAATTATAGGCAACACAAAGAAGCACAAAAATCAACCACTCCATAATTATAGGTTTCCTTAGCAAGTATCCCCTGGAATTGAATGTGCAGTAGCATAGGGGGTGTCTCCATAAGTAGGGGAAACGTTCATATTGCTGGTTGGTCCATAAGTGCGGTAGGGATAGTTGAGGAGAAACCTCACCCTAGGGTAGTGTTTTCTTCCTTTAAGTGGACAAAAAATAGAAGCAGCCTGTGGGAGAAGTTGATACAATGATGAAGCAATGGGATAAGGGCTAGAAGAGTGCCCTAACTGGTCTTCTAGAAGCGCATAATTCAAGGGAAAGAGGGCAACAACAGAGAGTTGCAGATTGCCTCTTGGATGATGGCTTGAAGGGTGTCCTAGGAGATGACTCCAGGGAAATGGGAAAATCCCCATCTATTGCAAAAGGGATTTCCCGTCCTGAAGAAAAAAATTATAATAGAAAAATCATGAAAAGAAAAGGCTCAAATATCTCTTCCAGACTGGTGACATGGCACAAGGCCACATGGACCACTGTGATTGGTTGACATAACACATTAGAAGCATGATGTTAGCATCTAAAATATCTAGGACATGTAGCACTCCATGATAAAAACACATGGTGTGTGGATTTGAGTTTTTCAGGTGGTCAGGTGGGCCGAAAATAGGTGAAATGTGGCACCACTCAGAGATTGACATGTGCCAATTTGTACAAGTGGTAGACAATTGGCATGCTCAAACAACGAGGTGATGCAGGAATGACATGAGGGAGAAAATATCAGAAAAGTCCCAAATCTGGAGAACTAAAGCTCATCACCAACCTGAGATTGACAACTTTACATGATGTAACCTATGAAATCGTAAATGGAGAAATCATAGTAACAATAAAGTAACCTATGTAAAAATAAAGTCAGATTCATCCTGGGAGTGGTAAATGGAGAAATCATAGTGAACAACAGGAAACATGCAGAGTTGCTTACAATCAAATAGATGAAAAAAAACATACAAAAAACCTAGATAATAATCATGAACAAGCTTAATATTGAATTATGAACCGTAAAGGAACTTACAAAATGTGACATTACGAACCTGGTCAAGCGCACAAGCAAAAATATCCTAGACATGACCCTGGTTGACAAGTTGTATTTCTCATGATGCAAGAGGATTTGTACCTGCACTGCCAAGTCAATCAAAATCCATCATTATCTATACAATAAATACAAGTAATTGATGTAGTATTTTTTACTCTAAGATGCATTCCTATGATAATGTTAGAACATATGTTGAAAATTTCAAAACATACCTGAATAAGCTCCTCTTCGTTTCAAGAACAATTTATTGGAGTCGCATGAACTTGGAACAAGCCTCCCACGATCTGAAAGAGTAGAAACTAAGTCAACAGTGACTTTTTTGTTGCTATGCTGGATCGAGGGAGGTTTGCTCCAAGATTAAATCGCTCCAATAAATTATTCTCTACTAAACAGGGCCAACCACGTGAAGGTGGAAGCTCTTATGGCCCCTCCCCCACCCCCCTCACATCACTCTCAATTCCCCAATACCCAATCTATATTTCATTTTTTACTTTCATGAGCATAAAAAAAAATATTCAATAACTAATAAAAAAATTATTGCAACAAAAAGTATGCAAGGAAACATTGAAATTAGTGCTTGACATAAAAATAGTATGATAAATTAGTTTTTTATATAACGCAAAAAACGTTCCAAGTATGGTAATGTTTGTCTTATAATAATACAATATTTTACATTATCAAATTCTCTTTTCCTTCTTCCTATTTCTAAAGCTCCTAATTACATCATCAATGTCATCGTGCTCTACTCCTGTTTCATGCCTTTCCCGCACTACTAACCTAGTTGCGTAGTCGCGATGTCTGGTCTCATTCAGTGACGGGGAATCGCCTCCAAAAACAGATAATATTAAATTTTAACTGTCAGTTTTTAAATATCATTGAACTAGTTCGAGAATATTAATAAAAAAAATTGCAATGAGATTATTTACCTGGTGCGCCAGTTGTCGCCGTTGGGATAGTTGCCTTGTCTTCCTCTAGTGGTAAGACCCTCAAGGGAAACATTCTCTGTCATTTAAACAAAAAGCGTTATAAGGACAACCATCAAGGTATAATTATAAAAAATTATAAGTGGAAATTAATTACCATCGCGGCCCTCACTGATAGTAGCATTTTCGGCCTGGTCCCCACTACAATGATCAAGTTGCACATGAGGAACATCTTCATCTGGCTCTACAACTGGGTTATTTGCCTTGTCGGCAATTTTTTTCCCCTGATTTAAACAAATTTGTTAGACATTAAAGTTATGGACGAAAACAAACATATTGAAATGTTAACGTTTTACCTTATCAGGCATTCTGGATCTTGGGACCTGCCCCAAGCTTCTGCGATGTTCAACTACGGCTTGATAGCCGAAATGGAAAGAGATATTTTTATCTTCTTCTGTAGTTTCTGTTTCGAAGTCATCACCCTACAGTACATATGATTGTGTATTTTTAATGTTATTTGATAGGATTACAAAAACGTTGGAAGGCGATAAAATTAATTATAAGATGTTTAGCTACTTACAATTCTTGCGGCTAATTTCAAGTAGCCGCCCTAGCCTAGCTTGTGATGGCCCTTTTTTTCAATCATAGCTTTGGTTGCCTTCGAGGTGTCAGGCAACCTATCATCGAAATATTGAAGTCAGATATGATGTATCACACTTTTATTTTAGACATAGAGAAAATTAAGCCTATTGAATTAAAGTTGTAATTTACCTTGCGGGTCCAGTTGGCATTTTTCCTTCTTTCTTTGCCCTTTTCTCTTTTCCGTCATGGATGAGTGCTCTCCACTCACTCTCTAGAACTATGAGAGGACGCTCAGTTTAAATTGCAATTGCGTCCTATAGGTTTCCCTGGTATATTTCAAATATTTTCTAGCTACCCGAGCCACCATTGTTTTATCAAATGTGCCCACCCCAAAAAGGGCTTCTAGATAATCTAGAAGTTCTTTTTTCAGGTTGGAATTTTGGGAATTTCACCTTGTGTGTATGGTTGGGCCAAAAATTACCAACGCATGGCTCTCCAAAAACCTGTAGAACTCATTGTTTCCTACATAGAAAAAAAAGATATTATCATTAATTTAAAAATAAAAATCATGATAAAATATGTTTTAGATAGAGTACATGAAATAGTTAAAATATTAAAACTTACCTGGGAGTTGAACGTGCTTTATAGGGACACCTTCATCGTTCACCAACAACGTGCCATTAATGGTCCCCGTGGAGCTGACACGCGAAGCTCCAGGAAACACAATAATGTAGTTGGCCATATCAGCCTCATCACTGCCAACACGTTCAGCGGTTGGCTGGGTGTCTTCTTGGGAAGGGTGTGTTTCTTGACTGGCACCTAAAGGAGTAGAAGGTGTACTAGGGGGTTTCTTGGCAATCTCTTTCCCTTGTGTCCCACTACCACCAACACCGGGTTTAGCAAGTTTCAGATAACACTACATACAAAATAACATTTTGTTAGTTTAGTCAATGTAAAAAATAAAAATCAAACTATCACAATTCATCTCATTCAGAACAAAAACAATATCCATTTGATTTTTTATTATTACCTGATATGTTGTTAGTTGGGTCATAAGTTGTTTTATCCTCACTTCTGTTTCATGTGTTTAAGGCGCGTTTACTAAATTATCAAATTCCAACCTTGCTTTTCGCACCTTTTTTCGCAGCAAGAGAAATCGAGATAGGGATGAAGAAAGCTCTTCCTCACACAGGGAATCATCAGGTGTACCATGGCCAGGTGTCTGCAAATTTGAACAAAATTAATATTATTTCAATTATGTAGATAACTAAAATACCTGAAGATAGAGAAATGCTAGCACTTTACATGTTCTTCCGCTGGCCCCTTTCCACAATCATCCTGTCTCGGGGTTGTTCCTGTACTACCCTGATCAGTCTGCCACAATGCAATAAAATTATAAATGTAATAACTTGAAAACAATATCTAACTTGAAAACACAAAATGAAAACTGAAATAATTTCTAATAAGACACGGGAAGACAAAGTTAGAGTTTTAAATATGCCTTGCATTGAATTCAGTCCTGGAAACATGTCATTGCACATTAAGGCACCCAAACAAGACACGAGTTGACAATGAGACTAAACTGGGTTATTTTTAGTGAAATTTTAAAATCTCAAAAGGTATATTAATTATCGAAACAAATCAGCTTCATAACTTCAGTATTATTGAGTCTGTTGTGTATAAATCACAAAAAAAATTGAAACAAAACACTAGAAAAGAAACAACATAATCACATTCTGCTATAGCAGTGATCTGACCTCTAAAGTAGACTTTGTACTAGTTTCATCAGTACCATAGAAACAGTGGAAATGAACACAGGATAAAACCACATAAGAGTCATATTACCATATTAAATATGGATTCATGTTAATGGAATATTATCCAAGTTTGGAGTTACACCTTTATATGACATGATATCAAATCTTTGGTGGTTCTAATAACTCAATTATTCTCGCTAAGACCTGACTCTCTTCTTGTTTAACATTATTTTCCCATTAGACCTATCTTAATACGTTTTTTGTTCTCATGTGTTGTAAATCCATGTAGAGATAATTATTTGGTATCTATTAATTACCTTTGCTCGGGGCTTCTTTAGTGTGCAATGATGCCTAAGGTTCACACAACATTTGAGCTTCAAGAAATAAATGAGATAGAGGTTTGAGCTTGATGTAGTAAATAATCCTCTTGGAACACCTAGTGGATGTCAACCTCTATATAAATTTTGATACATTAGAGCCACAACATAAAACACATGCAGATTGGGAAGGAGGAAAAACCAAGACCTTATATGAAGAAAACTCTGTATATGACCCTATATTAATCAACCATCATTCTCATGTGCTTCATTTTGGATACAACTGGTCCCTTATATGACTATAGGTGATTAAAACTCTATATTTAACTCTGTATTTGGATGAATGATGTAGTTTTTTGGATCTTGGAAAACTCGTGCCTCTTAGAATATGTGTAAATTTATGTAGATGTTCTATGCTTGATTCAACTTTACTTTTTACTACTTCAATCACATAAACAATCAAGTAAAATTTTGATAGAACATACTAGTGGATCTACAGAAGAAAAACCAAAAACATATAAGTGTGTTGGTGCGTTACGGCAGTCAACAGGATGCTTCAACCAGCAAAGTCTCAATACGGTCAGCCAACCAGAAGTGTCACACACACAGCCCGTAAAGAAAACTCATCAAAAATCAACATAATTCAACAAAAGAATCCCACATCCAGATTTCCAGCATTATCTAGATTTACGGAATCATCCATATTTACGGCATCCATATTTACGACATCATCCATATTTATGGCATCCAGATTTACGGCATCATCCATATTTACGGCATCCATTTCCAGCATCTTCCATATTTACGGCATCATCCATATTTACGGCATCATCCAGATTTACAACATCATCCATATTTATGGCATCATCCAGATTTACAACATCCATTTCCGGAATCATCCAGATTTAGATCATGAGGATGTGTGTGATGAGATGATTGAAATTTCCTCCAGCGTTGACTATTTATATCAATCAATGAGGGTGTGTGACACATTTTCTGGGGGTGTAAAACCTTAAGGCCGACCTGCACATATTTTGAAAGTATTAATAATAAATTCAAAATAAATGTTCTGCTCATTGGATTGAGATCAATTTTAGATCGATCTTACACCTCTCTGAAAGAGGAACCCAATACAAATATTGGTATCTTCATCTGAGCATCACAACATGGAGTTTGGACCTAGTTTTCCAATATTAACACTCCCTCTCAACTAGGGAGAACTCCATCCACCTGTGCAATCAAACATCGTGTGTCATCCCGTCGTAACTTGCTTTGCTGGCCTCTTTATTTCAAAAGTGGGTCAGTCACAAAGACATCATTCCCTAGCTAACAGATTTAACCCAGAGGTCCGAAACCTCTATCGGACTCACAAAGAGTCTCATACCAACTCAAAATTTCTTTACCTGACCTGAAGTCAGTAGGAGGTCCAAAACCTCACTTGGACTCAAGAGAGTCATATATACTAACTTGAAGTTAGTCTCACTGACCCAAAATCAGTTGGAGGTCTGAAACCTCACATGGACTCAAAGAGTCACATACCAACCCAAAGTTGGTTTATCTGACCCGAAGTCAATAGGAGGTCTGAAACCTCACTAGAATTGATCACAGATAAAGTGGTTGGACATGTGTCATCCTAGATAGAAAGTACGACAATCTCTGATGCATCTATCAGTCTTTGCTACTAGTCTCTAGGTTTTCCCACCTCATTGGCCAAATGAGGGGTACTTCCCATGAGTCTGGAACTCAAATGGGTAGGATGCATACGGGGCACAAATCATGAGAGGCGAACCAACTCAATCATCACGGTGGGGCCCAAGCACACCAACAAGGTTCGACAAGCCTAGCCCTATGGTTGCTTATAGCTCCGAGAAGTTATTCCTAAAGCCCCCCAAAGCTCCCAGAGCTCATCGTCCAACAGGACCCTCAAAATAGGGTCTTTCCACGATACCAAGATTCTCATGGAAGGTTAGGAACATGACCTTCCCCAAGGGCATTGTGAGAATATCCGCGTCCTGCTCATCAGTTCCTATATGATCGAGCCTTATGGCGCCTCACTGTAACATATCCCAGTTAAAGTGGTACCAACCATCAACATGCTTGGATCGTTCGTGGAACACGAGATTCTATAACAAACGAATCCCCCTCTAGTTATCACAAATGATAACAGTGGCATCTAGCACATGCTTGAACAACTCACTGAAGAGCTTTTGCAACCAAGTGACTTCACAATAGGGCATACATGTTACAATGTATTCGGCCTCAGCGGTGCTCAAGGCTACCGACTTCAATTTCCTGCCCGAAGCAGATCTACGTGTGAGGTAGCATCTAGATGTTCTCTTGTGATCCACCACACTGCCATGAATAAATGTTAGTGATCCTCAATTTGGATATGGAAAACTTTGTTGTGGTATTCAAGAAAGAAGTGAATAATTGGGAGACTGCTATTAAAGAAATTGTAAAATATACAAGTGTTATAAAGTGGCAAGGTTTCCCTGCCCAGGATAGTCTAGAAAAATACAAATGTGATCGAAGCTAAAAAATAGTGTGTGGGGTTAAGCACTACATCACCTGACTAGCTTGTTCAGGACTTCTCCTCCATAGGTTGAATATAACAAGGCTCGTTGGTTTCCCTTCATTCCATGTTTTCAGCTAGAGTCAAGAACTAAACTCTTGAAACCTTGGAACACTCCTCTTTTCTTAATTTTAATAACTCTTGCTTCAGAAAAAGGGTCCAACTATCCTAGAACTTGGCATTAAAGACTTGTATTGTAACTTCATTGGTTGTAATTGAATCAGCTAATTCAATAGAAAATGGATAGGAATGGGCTAACTACTGTTTGTAAGTCGAGATGACAGCTACAATCATTGTCTGTGGGATATTTTGTAGCATTTTCTTGTCAAAAGGATCCATATTTTTTGTTTGACTGCTTCCTTCTGGTCACTCTGACCCAGGAAGTGGACATCCAAACCAATAATTGCAAAAATTCCAATGAGAATGAATGCAACAATAAGAATATCTATGCATTGAGTTTTGTTAGCATGCTGACTGAGGGAAGTACAAATAATAGTGCACTTAGATGCAGACAGTCACATAAATATCTTTCAGGGAAATCTGCTTCTGCCAAGAAATCCAAAAAAGAGAGAATTAAAGGAATGGTCCAACGTCTGAGAAATATAATCTTTGGTGAAGATTACATAGACACTACTATTGTCCTTAATAAGACTATTAGATATGTTAAATCTCTCCAGGTAAAAGTGAACAGATTGGAGGCTAATCAACAGGAAAAGGTGAACTGGGTTTGACCCCAACGTGACTAGGTGTCTCTTGCAGAACTCCCAAGATATAATGAGAAAGTGGATGTTGCCTAAAAAGCACGAAGATGGCTTCGCCAGCTTAAAATAAAAATAGAAATTCTATCGCATAATTGTCTACATTCAATGATAGCTGTAGCCAGATTTTGACCTAATCCTAGTTTTAAGGCGCTAAATATTGATGTGATGTGGTTTGGTTTGATATATATATTGAACTTACAAATTGTAGGGTTTTTAGTCATAGAAACCTCGCTTTTTAATGTATATTGCACCTGTCCTTACTGAAGCTCTGGTGGTATTTTATTGAGTGTGTATGGAATATATGATATTTTTTTAAGCATGTCTTTCTTGGTCTTCTTTTCTGATGGATCTATAAAATTCGGATGATGAATGCATGTGCTTAATATTGTTTGAAGGAAAATGGTAGGAAATGGTGATCAATTTTTCTTCTTGTAAAGACCAAATTGTGATGATGGAAATCAACTACCAAATTTTATGGAAAGCATGATGGAGATTGAGGTTTAGCATTAGCTATAATTATATCCAGATGGCTAACTTATCTAGCCCTTATGTTGAATGTATAACTCCTGTCAAGGGACAGTATCATCCATGCCACGTGGAAATTGTGCCAATGTTTGGGGTGGTGATTGTGCTGATAAATTATCACAAATTAGATTTCTTGATACTTTCCAATTACAAACACTTGATTATTACAACAGTATGTTCATATGTGACTATAATATGAACAGATGTGGGTTTAACTTTTACCCTACACTAGTACAAAGCTTTTCGGATATTTTTCCCTGCAATGGCAAGGCAAAGAAAGAGACCAACCCTAAAAACATGGCCATGGAGAAAAATGCAATTTCTAAAGTACTGGCTGCAGGAACATTAGGCCTCTGGGATGTTAATTTTCCATGGTACAGGGAAACTATTCCCTCATATTTTACAACAATGCCAAATATGGGATTGAGTCAATTGTGCATGATAGCCTTGGACAACTATGGGGGTGAGTTTATTGATTGTCCTGTGGTTGAAAATGAAGATGAAATTCGTGTGAGATGTGATGTATTAAGCAAAGTAAACTCTTGAGATTCTCAAACTCATCTACATGAAAACACTACAGACTTAGACGCTCTTTTGAGTTTTGATGAAGAGGAGAGTAGCACTGGTCAGGAGAGTAGCAATGGTCACTCACCAAGTGATTATAGTGGAAATAAAAAGGCATGTACAAAAGTTAGGGATGATACTAGTGCTGGGATTTATGCCAAGAAAACAGGTATTAATCAATAGAAACATAAATAAGAGGAGGCAGACTTTGGACCTACTATTATTGAAGAATCGGTTGGTGAGTCTAGCATAAATGACAACTATTTTTTGTTTGATAACTCCCTTCTAGTCACTCTGACCCAGGAAGTGGACATCCAAACCAAGAATTGCAAAAATGTCAATGAGAATGAATGCAACAACAAGAATATATGTGCATTGAGTGTTGTTAGCATGCTGACTGAGGGAAGTACAAAGAATAGCGCACTTAGATGAGATAGTCACATAAATCTCTTCTAGGGAAATTTGCTTCAGCCAAGAAATCCAAAAAAGAGAGAATTAAAGGAATGGTCCAACTTCTGAGAAATATAATCTCTGGTGAATATTACATGGACACTGCTGTTGTCCTTAATAAGACTATTAGATATGTTAAATCTCTCCAGGTAAAAGTGAACAGATTGGAGGCTAATCAGCAGGAAAAGGTGAACTAGGTTTGACCCCAGTGTGACTAGGTGTCTATTGCAGAACTCCCAAGATATAATGAGAAAGTGGATGCTGCCTAAAATGCACGAAGATGGCTTCACCAACTTAAAATAAAAATAGAAACTCTCTCACATACTTGTCTACATTCAATGATAGTTGTAGCCAGATTTTGATCTGATCCTAGTTTTAAGGTGCTAAATATTGGTGTGCTATGGTTTGGTTTCATATATATATTGAACTTACAAATTTTAGAGTTTTTAGTCATAGAAACCCCACTTTTTAATGTATATTTCACCTGTCCTTACTGAAGCTCTGGTGGTATTGTATTGAGTGTGTATGGAATATATGATATTTGTCGAAGCATGTCTTTCTTGGTCTTCTTTTCTGATGGATCTATCAAAGTCAGATGATGACTGCATGTGCTTAATATTGTTTGAAGGAAAATGGTAGGAAATGGTGATCAATTTTTCTTCTTTTAAAGACCAAATTGTGATGATGGAAATCAATTGCCAAATTTTATGGAAAGCATGCTGGAGACTTTTGTTAAAAACAAAACTAAATCTACAAGCATGCCCTATTCAAGGAAAATGAGCAGCCAAATTTATTTCTCTGTTTCAAATCCTGGGCATTCTAAATGGTAAAATCACTTTTCAAAATCTAGCAAAATTCTGTTTGGCCATACTATTTTGCCTGCTGATGGAGGAAGAGTCTGTTTTTTGGAGTTTCTTGCGCAACGGGCGGTTCTTTGCAACAAGGGCCTGCTTTCTGGAGTTTCTTGAGCAACAGGGGTTCTTTGTAGTAGGAGGCATATATACAGTAGGGTTTGAGTCGATTAGAAAAGGCAAGGAGTTGTGGTACTGAATACATGTAGGGGTAGCTATAGTGATTAATGTAAAATTTTGAAAGGCCCGTGATGATTAATATGAAACCTTTGTAATTTGTTTGAAATTCCTATTAAAACCATAGTTTATGGCGGTAATGCTCCACCATATAAATAGGTATTAAAACCTTTCAAATGCCAACTTAGGTTTGATTTAAAAATGGCATATAATTCGTTTAGTTCCCTTAAACATGGAATTTAGGTTTTGAATAAAATCTTTTAGTTCCCTTATTAATATCACCCCATAAGCTTCCTTATACTCTTTTGTGTGTTTAATCTAACCTTTTAACTTTAAGAACTTATAATGGCTAGAGGTTTCTATTAGGTGAAGGAGATCTAAATTTTGGGAAACATCACTATGTGGTATTTATGAGGTGGGGTAGGGTTCTTGGGCAAATAACAAAAGGGAAAAGCTTGGTACTAGAAATAGGATTAGAAGGATTAAAGTTAAAGATATGAAGATGAAATAAGATATTTTAATGATAATTTTCATGTAATATGCACACATGGATCAAATACTACATTAATGCTACTTGTGAAAAATTGATATATGAGACATATATCTAAAACTTTTATGAGTCAATGAATAAATAGGCATTGGACATTGGTGTTGGGTTATACTTCATTCTTCCACTTATTAGCAAAAGGATAGACATTGTTTAATTACTTTCATGTTTGGTAAGAATGTGGAAGTCATCCAAAAATAGAATTGGTTCTCAAGCAATACTTACATGTCATTAAAAGAATGGTTTAGGGGGTTAAATGGGTTAGGGGTTGGGAATTACTGTTTAAAGGGTTAGGGTTTAAGATGATAGTTTCATTGGTCTCTGTTTGTGAAAATTAGTTGCTTATTATTTGCGTCTCAATGTAACAATTTTATAAGTATTGTAGCGAGAAAATTACAAACGGGTTGCACGAACGTGCACAAGGCACTCATGCGGTCACAACTTAGAAAATTTGATACGGCCGCCCTCAAACAGAACGACCCGACACGAACGAGTTTGGGCAGGTGCCCTCAAATGAAACGACTCGACCTGAACGCGTTTGGGTGGGTGCCCTAAAACGAAACAAAACGACTGCAAGAAAATGGTCATCTGGACAAAATTATTATGGCCTCGTTGGATAATTCCTAAAAGAAATTCACTTTTAATGTTTTCTAACAATTTCAGCAATATTGGCGTTGCAATAATTAGACAACAATGATGACATTTACGATAATGCAAATTAAATAAATATGAACGAGCTTCTCTTGGTTTCAACAATAATTTATTCTGTACTGAATAGGGCCAACCACGTGAAGGTGGAAGCTGATATGGCCCCTCCCATCCCCCTCACATCACTCTCATTTTCCCAATACCAAATCTATGAAATAGAATATGAACAAACCAAAAATTAATTAAGGTCGTAAACAAAATTTTTAATATGTGTTTGTATAAATACATAATTTTAGTTTAGCTTGTACAATAGTAAGGCCATTATTTATTGGTTTGAAATAATAAACAACATGCAACAAACCCACATAATTAGTAAATTATTTAAAGACAATAATTCCTACATATTAAAATAAAAAGTTATAACATACCAACTCATACTCGAACATAACATCTGTATTAATATTCTTCTTTTGTATCTTCTTGATCTTCATCCAACTGATCGACATCTATACCAACATATGATTCAGAAACGGTGTTGAAATGATCGACCATGTCATCATCATCATCAATTATGTCATTTTCAATAATATCCTCATCGACATCATCATCAATAATTGTTGCCTCATCTCCTATGCTTGGTTCATATTCTAATATATCTTCTTCGTCTGTCAATGCATATTCCTGCTCATCTGCCACTGCATCATCTTCTTCTTGATCAATACCATCTTCTTCCTCTACAGTATACTCTACTGGCCTTCCTCTTGGATCATATCTAATAGCAAATGACCATTCGTTCTCACCTGGAACCTCCGAGTAAAAGACTTGTTCGCATTGGCTTGGAAAAACATAGTGATATTTTCCTGCTTCAAACTGCAATGTTTTAACCATTGGAAATCCATTTTCATGTTGAATAAGTGTTCTATCATCATCACATACATTCATTCGTAGCCTATACCATTTGACATCGAACAAAACTATTTTGAAGGAATTAAAATCACATTCAACTATATCATATAAAAATCCATAATATCTATTTTCATATTCTTGAGGATGTCTATCACTCCTGGAGGAAACATTAGTGACCTAGAATACTGCAGTTATCCCACTATCAGAATTTTTCTTGTTATCATCCAACTGTTTAATGTGAAATTTATGACCATTGCACCACATAGCCTTGTGGTGTTTCAACTGCAATATGCCAAACATGAAAAAGTTGCATTCTCAATTAATATTTAATCATATAATTTACACAGCATGAAGATCATCTAAAAAATCAAACTTGTTGTCACATTATAAATATAGTATAAAATAAGTAATGAATAAAATAGGTGAATTAGTTGCTTACCTTTCTCTCTTTCAAACCATATGCTAAATTGATTTCCCTGTCCATAACGTTTCCATCTCCACTACGATATGCTTCTCTAATCAATTCAGACAGTAGTTGCCATGATAACCTACCATCGTTACATGCTTTACATGTTTCAATCCATTCACTCATCCACTCAAGATTGTTTGCAATGTATAAAAGTAGTGCCTCATAATCTTGAGCACCTGAATAAAAAAACAATAATTCACCAATATTAAATATTACTTATAACCATGGTAAATTATATTAATTAATAAACTATGAAATAATAAGACCTAAATGAATATAATGATCATATACATGATGTAAAAAAATGAAACATTATATGTATTATACATAATAAATCTTCTACCTCTCACTTTCTTCATTCTACCTTTTCCCAACAGGTGCTCCACTTCAAATTTTTTGATGGAGTTCACATCCCAAATGCAATCCACCGCCTTCATAGCTGGCATAGCTAATATAGGAAGATAATGAATAATATACACCATGGATTCATATACCACATATCCCTCCACCATATAACCCTCAGGTCGTGCTCTTTGTCTAACCAAAGCCTTCAAGGATTTCAAGTGCCTCTCGACCATCCACATTGACCTTGTGTGTACTGGTCCACACATTTCAATCTCCTCAAATTGGTGTATCAAGTAGTGTTCTTGTGAATTGAAAAATGTTGGAGGTAGATACTTTTGCATTTCACACATTAGCTGAGGAATTTCTCTCTTCCAATACTTTATTTCATCTTGGTGGATTTATTTCAATGAAAACCATCTGCAAATCATTACGCAAGGTTATTTCAAAGAAACATAATATATATTTCATTACAAGTAAATTAATACATCATTTCATTAAGTACGAAAAGAAATTGTAGCAATTAGATTTTGCGTATAAATCAAAACTACTTACCTCATGTATTTACTAAGACCATATATAACTTGTTTGACATTGTTGTCGGAGTCGTTTGGGAGAGATACAAGTAGAACATACTATAACAATAAAAAATGAATCGTTATTGGTTTCCAAATTAAACAGAAAAAAGGAAAATTTAAAATATGTATTCAAGCAATAACATACAAAAACGTATACCAAAAAAATTACCTTAACAAAGGTATGCTAATAATGTGTTTTCACCCCACTGAAGTCACCTTTCTTCGTTAAGATATTATTTATGTTTGAAGCAAAACCTGTTGGAAATTTAATTCTTCTAACGACCTCTTTTACATCATTTCTTTGTTGTTATGTTAATAACCATGGAATATTATTATAATTTCGACCTCCATTGTTATTTGATCTGTCGATCACACTTTTCATTGCATGATTCGATTTCTCAATGTTAGCACAAATTTTGTCAATTTTATCTCTATCATGTGCACCATCTATGGTTCGCCATAACGTTTCTGTCACATTCTTCCTGACATGCATTGTATCAAACAAATGAGCTATTTTTAAGTCCTCATAGTAGGGCAACCTCGCGAATTGAGAAGGATAACATTTCATTCCAGGTGGAAGTACAATATTAGTACCTTCACCGCGACGATGACCTTGATATCAAAGAATAAAATAAATCAAAACAATAATTATAAAATACAATAAAATAAATTCATTAGTTAAAACAAAAATTCCAAACATTACATAAACAAATAATATATATATATATATATACACACACACAAATTACGTACCAGCTGCTTGACGATTATTAATTCTGTTATATTCCAACTTCCACAACTGAGGTGTCATTCTTCGTGGTTTTAATCCAATTTCTTCTTTATCATTGAAAAGATGTTTTTCAGTAGTATGATACTTATGGTTCCTAGAGAGGAAGTGCCTAAACTCATCAAACACCATCTTTCTTAAGTCTGGCGAATGACGATACTTCATCTTAGGGCCACAAACTGGACATGCAAATCTACCCTTTGTTTGAAGACCTGTAATAGATGGATCAATAAAAATTATACTATGAGATCATTTTTAAAACATGAAATATGGTATATCTAATTTAGATAATTATGTATTATATTAAAGTGCAACGAAATATTACATACCACAAACATGTGTTAGTCCTGGGGCATCATGAATTGTCCATACAAGAATTCCACGACATTGAAATCTCTTCTGCTTGATTGGTTTAGTGATGTCATACATAGTGATGCCATGCCATAACTGTATTAGCTCATCGATAAGAGGCTCAACATATACATTCATATCTTTGACCTGGTACTTACCTAATTGTTCAAAATTACGGTACATAATAATTACTACCATGATATATGTATATATAAGTAAGTAAATAAATAAAATATATATTTATGCAAACAACGAGAGAAATGAAAATGTTACATTCAAAAAAATAATGTATCAAATACTTGGAATAATCATAGTCAACATTATGTGCTCCCTCTTTATTGACATCCAAGGAGGAATGTTATTGTTGATAACAAAAATAGGCCACACTGAGTAAGTAGATCTAAGCTCTCCGAATGGATTAACACCATCAGCTGCCAATGAAAGCTTGACATTATGAGGTTCATTTTTAAAATCTACATATTTTTCCTCGATTTATCTAAATGCAGAACCATTTGCAGGCATTCAAAGAACACCATCTCCACTTCTATTCTTTGAATGGTAATCCATAATCTGTGCTATGCTGTTACACCTGAACATTCGCTACAAACGTGGAATTACGGGAATATGACAAAGAACCTTTTGAGGCACCTTTTTGGTTAGTTGATCTGTTCGATATCTACTGGTACCACATTTCGGACATTCTGTTTTCAACGCATGTTCTCCGTAATATATAATATGATCTTTAGGACATGCATCTATAGTGTTATATTCCATTCCAAAGTGTTTCATAATAGCACATAGATCTCGATATGTTTGAGGTAAATTATTTGGCGATGGTAGCAAATATTCACCCAACAATCTACAGCATAAAAGAAAAACTATTTAATGTAAAGAATATATATATATATATATATATATATATATATATATATAAGTATTGAATTATTATTTTACACTTTTATTAAAACTAAAAAAAGGGAAAATAATCAACATTTACATATATGTGATCATATATACATATTGCATACTTTAGGAGTTGTGTCATACATCTGTTCAACAAATTATTCATAACCTTTAAGTTCAGCAGCAATAATGTAGCAGAGAGAAGAGTTGCATTTGAGTGTTCAAAAAGTCGTTCACTTGACCTTTTAATCAGAGGTACATCATAAATACCATCACTATCTCCACCATCATCATTTGACTCACCATACAAGTCTTGGAGCATTTGATTTGTCCCATCATTAATGTGAACTGTCTCATTATTGTCATCATGATCTACCTCCATGGGATCATTAAAATTACCTTCATCATTCGCTTCATGTTCTTCACCTTGTACAACATCATTTCCAATACTAATATTTGTTGCAATATTCTCTTGTACTGGTGCAACATCATCTAATCTACTACTATTTAGTTGTGGAAGTTGGTTGATCATCTGCAAAAAGTTGGGAGGCAACTGTGCCTTTATGAAAATTACAAACATTAATCATTAAACATTAGTGCGCATATAAAAAATATTAAAATAATATAAAATTTTACAATATAATCAAAATGAAGATAGATAATGAAGATAGATAATTAATTACCATGGGACAATAGTCATTCAATTCACCATCAATGTGCCCATATTTCCTACAATGCATTGTTGTTGTTGCTATTAAAACTCTAACATTATTTCTCATACAACATTTTTTGCAAGGGAAATAAACTCTACCATCACCCCTTTCACCCTTTTGAATTTTTTTTCCACCTCTAATTTTTTCTTCCATTGATGCAAATTATCCTATAACGAAAATAATAATTATATTTAGCAATTATCTCTCTCAATGGTGTAGAAAACCCAAGACGTTTTGAAATCAATGGGAGCTCAATAAGCAAAAAGAAAATAAAAGTGATCAAAGTTCGACCATGATAAAAGGATCAAAGGTAAATAATGAATGGAAAACCCTCATTTTATTTATAACAAAATATTGAGTTATCCTTGATAATGGTGCATAATAAAATATTATTAACCAAGATCTAGATCTTATAATTAAGTAATTAATTAATTATTTAATTACCAGAATATATATATATATATATATATATATATATATATATATTTCTATTTAATTAATTAACAAATAGTTTGACTTTGAAATTAAAATCGAATAATAACAAATTTAGTTTTATTTAATTAAGTAATTAATTAATATTTAATTAATTGTGATAATATATATATATATATATATATATATATATATATATATATATATTCTTATATATTCTTAATCTTGCATAGTAAAATATTTTTAACCAAGATCTAGATCTTATAATAGCTTGGAATATTTTATGGCTAAACTAGCTGTTAGGATAAAGGCTAGTTTGACTTTGAAATTAAAATCTAATAATAACGGCTAGTTTTATTTAATTAAGTAATTAACTAATTATTTAATTAATTGTGAATATATATATATATATATATATATATATATATATATAATAAAAGATAATATATATATATATATCTATATATATATATATATATATATATATATATATATATATATATATATATATATATATATATTCTTATTTAATTAATTAATCTATTTTATTTTTTCTTCTTTATTTATATATATATAAATATATATATATTATATATATATATATATATATATATAATTGGCTAAAATAGTCGTTAGGATAACGACTAGTTTGATTTTGAAAATTAACCAGCCTAGATCCATCTTAACTCCGGATCTATCAAGCGCCAAGAGGGATCAAATCTCTTGAGGTGAAAACCTCTTTTTTGAGTGCAAAACGTGAGGAAAGGTTTTCACCTCGAGAGATTTGATCCCTCTGGGCGCTTGATAGATCCGGAGTTAAGATGGATCTAGGCTGGTTTTAGTCGTGTGCGACCAAGGAAAATCTATCGATAATATGAGGAACATATGCTTAATTTTATCAATAATATGTAAATACATCTAATATTAACATAACCATTTTAAATATGTTAAATATGTCTGAGATTCATTGAGTCATTTTAATTTTAAATTTGATTAGTTACCTCAGTTTTTTGAGATGATAAATATTGTAAAATAAATTTAATCATGAAATAAAATTTTGAACACAAAGTGACAATGTAATAATATTGAATGATAGAAACCGTGAATAATAATAATGTAGTCAATTACGAAGTCTTCATTGTGATCGATTTCAAACTATTTTCTTCTACTATTCTTATCTTCACCCATGTTAGTTTTGTTAAATTTTCATATTGATTATTTGAAAAGGACAGTTGGAATCGTAAACCATTTAAATATTTAGCTAGAGCTGTTGTAGTAAACATCATACCTTGTCTCTCTTGCTCTCCAATATTAATAGGTTGAATTACTATAACACAAAAATCAATGTACATTGTCAATAATTTTTTGTGCTTACACTGAAATCATTGCACACACACTATTAATCTAATGACTTTAAAATTAATGTACCATCATACATCAAATTAGAAATCAACATATACACTGAAATCAATGCAACTAATGCAAGAAATCAAATAATAATAGAAAATAACATCTACACTAAAATCATTGCATATAATGCAAGTAATGAAATATGATTAGAAATCAACATCTACACTCAAATAAATGAGTCTAGTGCAAGCAGGAAAATAGGATTTAAAGCCAACATCTACACTGAAATCAATGCATCTAGTGCATGCAATCAAATAGGATTAGAAATCACCATCTACATTGAAATAAATGCATTTAGTGCAAGGAATCAAATAGGATTATAAATCATCTACATTTAAATCAATGCATTTAGTGCAAGCAATCAAATATAATTATAAATCGACATCTACATTGAAATTAATGCATCTAG
>JAXQQM020078509.1:0-15754 GCA_034641835.2 Pinus albicaulis
AGGTGTGAATCGGTTTAGCGTCCTAAATTGCTAACATAGATTATCAACCAGGGCTAGTAAACTGATGAAGTGTGGTGCACTATATGTGCTTAAGTGACATCTTCCTTACTTCGTTGTATGTGTTTTTCTTATTGTTTTTGGGAACAGAAATGTAATCTATCTCCGGAGTACTCTCACTAAATTAACATGCAACTAAAAATGCTAATTAACTCAACATAATACAACCAAATCTTTTTCATCTAATAATGATATGTTGGAAGAGCGTTTTAAGAAAAAAATGATTGTAAGATAATGATGATCTTTTAATCTAATTGAAAAACAGAAAACGCTAATTAACTCAATATAATACAACCAAATCTTTTCCATCTAATAATGATATTTTGGAAGAGCGTTTTAAGAAAAAGAATGATTGTAAGATAATGAGGATCTTTTATTCTAATTGCAAAATAGAAAATGCTAATTAACTCAATATAATACAACCAAATCTTTTCCATCTAATAATGATATTTTGGAAGAGCGTTTTAAGAAAAAGAATGATTGTAAGATAATGAGGATCTTTTAATCTAATTGCAAAACAGAAAATGCTAATTAACTCAATATAATACAACCAAATCTTTTCCATCTAATAATGATATTTTGGAAGAGCGTTTTAAGAAAAAGAATGATTGTAAGATAATGATGATCTTTTAATCTAATTGCAAAACAGAAAATGCTAATTAACTCAATATAATACAACCAAATCTTTTCCATCTAATAATGATATTTTGGAAGAGTGTTTTAAGAAAAAGGATGATTGTAAGATGATGAGGATCTTTCAGTTAAACAAATAATGCAAGACATGAATTAAAAGCTACTTATCTAGAAAGCATATAGAAGCCTCCTTGGATAGCAGGGGCCCTCTGCCACCAATTTTGTGAAGTCTTTCAGCTCCTTAAAGTTGTAATCAAAACAGCATCAAAGAACTGAATTTCTCTATTGAAAATCTCACAAATCTACATCCCATTCCATCTTGAACTTTGTTACAAAATACTCCTATTTTCTCCTACTTCTTCATTAACCATGATAGGAGAAAGCTTCTCCTATTTATACAAAATATGAGGAGTCATCTCATTAATGAGAGTCCATGAATCTCTCCCTCCATCTCTAGAGTTATAATCAAAATAGGAAATGATAAGACACATGTCTTTCTAGAGTTTCAACACAACTTGAGGAATGAGACACATATCCTCTTAGAGTTTCAATACAACAAGGAAGTGAGACACATATCCTCTTAGAGTTTCAATACAACAAGAAAGTGAGACACATGTTCTCATGATCCCATGATCTTCTCCAACCAAATTCGAATTTGGCCTTAGAGTGCCACATAAGGGTCTTCTAGAAGTCTCCTTTTTGATCTACACATGTCACAAAACTCACAACACATATATAGATATATGAAACTATGTTAATTTTCTAGTTTCTAATCATAAATTCACTTTAAATACATAAAATAAATAACTTTGGAAAACAAGGATCCTAACCCATATATTTATGAAAAATGATTACTTGATGTAGGGCTTTAGGTCAGATAGCTATGAAATAAGAGCTAGATGGTTATGACATAATGGAAATATGTATGAATATGGAAAACACTTTTGAGACTCAACATACCCCCCAACTGAAGTTTTTGCATGTCCTCATGCAACTATTGCAATGATTCATTTGTCCATGAGTTGATCTTTGACTCATATAAATTCGTTCCAAACTTTGCTTCTTGATATTTTCTTTTTGGCAAAGTATAATACACTTGATTGCAACCCTTTTTTTTAATGGTTGGTTCTTGTGTGACAACCAATTCTTTTTGAGCAATGGTTCTTGTGTAACAATGCTTTATTTTCTTTGTTGCATCAAAGTTCATGAAAACATTTAGAATCAATTACTTCATCAATGAATTGATCATTTGCAAGGCATATAATCTTTTGAATCATGTTGCAATAATAGTTGGTTGGGAAGTATATGTGGGTGGAAATGAAATGAAAATGTGTGATAGTGTATGACATGTGGATATGAAATGATGTCCCTTCCCCCCAACTAAAGATATGACAATGTGAAAAAGGGAGTGAGGAATTTTTCCAAAGTTACAATTTTAGCATTCTAATGAATTACATGATTAAAAATTAGAAAACAACATACCTTCACTTACCTTAAATGTGGATGAGTTGTGTATGTGTGGTGGCTGCAAAATTCTGATCATATTCTTCTTCAAGTGGCTGAACAAGAGGAGTCATGGATAAAGAGATGAGATGACTTTTTATTGCTTCTACTAAAACTTGTTGAATCTGCTCCAAAATGCTGAAAATAAGTCTTCATGTCTTCAAAACTCATTGGCACAATTCCTACTATGTGAAAAGATGTTCTGATGTCGAACATAGTAGGAAATTGTTGAATTAGTGGCCATTAATGGATGCCACTAGTCAACACGAGAACTCTCACCATTGATGACAATGAGAGTCAAGATGCCCAAACACATCTTGTTAGGTACGAATGATTTTGCTGATGTCGAGTCACCTAGAAGATCTGACGAACAAGGGACATTAATGTATTCCCATTGTTTGTCAGCATGAGAACTTGCCATTAAGGCATGCAAGCCTCAAGGTGTTTTTACAAAGAACTTAGACTCAAAGGACTATGGACTCAATAATTTGCATTGAAGCAGGGCTTATTTGCGGAATGAAAATGAAAAGAAATGGAAGATGAAAATGGAAGATGGCAATGGAGAGTAGAAATGGCAATGGGCAATAAGCATGTGAATGAGCCTCTTGCTTTTATTTGTGGGTTATGAATGGACAAAAAGAAATGGAAAGTGGATGTGAATGTAAATGGAAAATATGAAGTGAAATGAGGTGAATGGTTTATTATGAGGTATGAATGTGATGGAGACAATAGTATCTGAAAGTTTTTCAAGTGTTTGGATCTGATTTTACATCAACATATTTCCTCTTTGTTGCCGATCATCCTCTTATGAAACAAATTGGTCTCTTAGAGAGACACCATTCTCTTGTAGTCATTTGTCCTTCCTCCTGGAACCTGCAAAAAAACTAATACTTCTTCTGCAATGGAATGTAAGATTATCAAAGGAGAGAGGTGATCAATCTCTCTAGTTATGATATTTACACACAAAACTAAGAATTTGTATTAATGAAACAAGTCTTCAAAGGAAAAATCAAAAGAATTTATACATGTTTTGGAATTAGTGCCTCAAGTTAAATGTAGCTTCTTTTCAGCAATTTATTTCATTATTTACCATTTTAAACTCTAATGATGGATTTCTCATTGTGTAGATCTTGTTGAGACCTTTCCAATGATACTTAAATCATCAAAATCTGATTTTGTATGAGAAAGTTAGGCTGATTTGAACAATGAGGTTTTTTAGCTGCTAAAAATCTTGAATAAAAAGTTAGCCATTCATCTTTCATCATCAGTGCAAAATTACTCAATACCTTCAGAAAAGTGAGCAAATAACTTATTCATTTCATTGATTCAAAATTTTTTTTTTTGAATTTTTTTTTGAATTTTTTTGAATTTTTTTTATTTTTTTTGAATTTTTATTTTTTAAATGAAATAAAGCATGGATGAAATAATTGTCCTTATGAATATTTTTGAAACAAAGTCATGCCAATGCCTCTTTCATGCAAAATAAAAATAAAAAGCTTGAAATTTCTAAAGTCAAATTCCTAACTATGAAGGAGATGAAGGCAGAGTCATTTTCAATTTATACAACTTGCATTTGATGCACATGTGATAATGTGCTTGCCTCAAATAATCCATTTGTCATTCATCATGTGCCACCACACATGAATTCTGTCACATTTTCCCTCAATTAAGGAAATCAGTTCCTTGATTATTTCTCAAAATTGAATTTTATAAAACCGTGACTGTTTTCATAATAAAAAAAACATTTTTCTCTCACGCACACTGCAAATTAGTGCTCCGAAGAACCCTGAATTTCTCCCAAATGGCTGTGAATTTCAGAAAGTTCTTATAAGATTACTTAATTCACCCCGTTCCCCAAAAAACTCATGTTTTAGTTTTTTCTAATTCGCCTCAGTTTGCTCAGAAAATTCGTTTTAAAATCGGGTGTTTTTAACAATTACGCATTTCGTTTTCTGGCAATTACTTGTGGTTTGATTTGTTTTTATTTGCAGGTTTTGAAGTGTAATGGCTTGTATCTCACAGAGAAGTTCAGATCTATCTTTCTCATTCCAATTACTTGCAATGGAATCTACAATCTTCTCTTCATCAACAATCTGAAATCTTCTCTTCATCAGCAATTTCTTCATATGATACACTTCCATTGTATGTCCCTACAATTGAATTTGTAATCTTCTCTTCATCAGTAATTTGCAATCTTCTTCTCATCAACAATTTGCAATCTTTTCCTCATCAACAGTTTCTTCATGTGATATACATTCATTGTGTGCAAATTTTTAAAAAATGATTTCTAATAACTATTGTTTGAGAAAAAACGAATATGAAAAAGAGAAGGTTCTTTTTTTTTTAAATTGCAGTGCATGGGTCTTTGTGTGGATTGAAGGTATGCATATATGCGTAAAGCCAAGCCAAAGAATGGCCTCATGCGTATGCGTGGGTCTTATTTCCATGAGTCTTTTTTTTTTTTTTTTTAATTGATTTGTTAATAAAATTATGTATGTTATATTTTCAAAAATTTAAAAATATACATATATATTTCATTAAACAAAACAATGTATTGGAATTTTTTTCATTTTTTTTTTTATTGAATCAATTGAAATGATGAAGTTTATTTTTTCTCTTTTTTTTTTTTTGCATAACAATTCTTTTTCGAATCCTTCAGATCATACAAAATGCAGGAGGAGAGCATACTCAAGAATTATATATATATATATATATATATATATTTTTTTTTTTACATAACAATCCTTTTTCTGATCCTCCAGATCACACAAAGTGCAGGATGAGAGCATACTCAATAATTATTAATAATTTTTTTTTTTTAGATGTAAGAAATAAGGTCTCATAATTACACTTCCCCGGCAACGGCACCAAAATGTGTAGTCAATTTAGCGTCCTAAATTGCTAACATAGATTATCAACCAGGGCTAGTAAACTGATGAAGTGTGGTGCACTATATGTGCTTAAGTGACATCTTCCTTACTTCGTTGTATGTGTTTTTCTTATTGTTTTTGGGAACAGAAATGTAATCTATCTCCGGAGTACTCTCACTAAATTAACATGCAACTAAAAATGCTAATTAACTCAACATAATACAACCAAATCTTTTTCATCTAATAATGATATGTTGGAAGAGCGTTTTAAGAAAAAAATGATTGTAAGATAATGATGATCTTTTAATCTAATTGAAAAACAGAAAACGCTAATTAACTCAATATAATACAACCAAATCTTTTCCATCTAATAATGATATTTTGGAAGAGCGTTTTAAGAAAAAGAATGATTGTAAGATAATGAGGATCTTTTATTCTAATTGCAAAATAGAAAATGCTAATTAACTCAATATAATACAACCAAATCTTTTCCATCTAATAATGATATTTTGGAAGAGCGTTTTAAGAAAAAGAATGATTGTAAGATAATGAGGATCTTTTAATCTAATTGCAAAACAGAAAATGCTAATTAACTTAATATAATACAACCAAATCTTTTCCATCTAATAATGATATTTTGGAAGAGCGTTTTAAGAAAAAGAATGATTGTAAGATAATGAGGATCTTTTAATCTAATTGCAAAACAGAAAATGCTAATTAACTCAATATAATACAACCAAATCTTTTCCATCTAATAATGATATTTTGGAAGAGCATTTTAAGAAAAAGAATGATTGTAAGATGATGAGGATCTTTCAGTTAAACAAATAATGCAAGACATGAATTAAAAGCTACTTATCTAGAAAGCATATAGAAGCCTCCTTGGATAGCAGGGGCCCTCTGCTACCAATTTGGTGAATTCTTTCATCTCCTTAAAGTTGTAATCAAAACAACATCAAAAAACTGAATTTCTCTATTGAAAATCTCACAAATCTACATCCCATTCCATCTTGAACTTTGTTACAAAATACTCCTATTTTCTCCTACTTCTTCATTAACCATGATAGGAGAAAGCTTCTCCTATTTATACAAAATATGAGTCATCTCATTAATGAGAGTCCATGAATCTCTCCCTCCAACTCTAGAGTTACAATCAAAATAGGAAATGATAAGACACATGTCTTTCTAGAATTTCAACACAACTTAAGAAAGGAGACACATATCCTCTTAGAGTTTCAATACAACAAGGAAGTGAGACACATATCCTCTTAGAGTTTCAATACAACAAGGAAGTGAGACACATATCCTCTTGATCCCATAATCTTCTCCAACCAAATTCGAATTTGGCCTTAGAGTGCTACATAAGGGTCTTCTAGAAGTCTCCTTTTGACCTACACATGTCACAAAACTCATAACACATATATAGATATATGAAACTATGTTAATTTTCTAGTTTCTAATCATAAATTCACTTAAAATACATAAAATAAATAGCTTTGGAAAACAAGGATCCTAACCCATATATTTATGAAAATGGTTACTTGATGTAGGGTTTTTGGTCAGATGGCTTATGAAATAAGAGCTAGATGGTTATGACATAATGGAAATATGTATGAATATGGAGAACACCTTTGAGACTCAACATACCCCCCAACTGAAGTTGTTGCATGTCCTCATGCAACTATTGCAATGATTCATTTGTCCATGAGTTGATATTTTATGAGTTTTGACTCATATAGATTTGTTCCAAACTTTGCTTCTTGATATTTTCTTTTTGGCAAAGTATAATACATTTGATTGCAACATTTTTTTAATGGTTGGTTCTTGTGTGACAACCAATTTTTTTTTTGAGCAATGGTTCTTGTGTAACAATGCTTTATTTTCTTTGTTGCATCAAAGTTCATGAAAACATTTAGAATCAATTACTTCATCAATGAATTGATCATTTGCAAGGCATATAATCTTTTGGATCATGTTGCAACAATAGTTGGTTTGGAAGTATATGTGGGTGGAAATGAAATGAAAATGTGTGATAGTGTATGACATGTGGATATGAAATGATGTCCCTTCCCCCCCAACTAAAGATATGACAATGTGAAAAAGGGAGTGAGGAATTTTTCCAAAGCTACAATTTTAGCATTCTAATGAATTACATGACTAAAAATTAGAAAACAACATACCTTCACTTACCTTAAATGTGGATGAGTTGTGTATGTGTGGTGGCTGCAAAATTCTGATCATATTCTTCTTCAAGTGGCTGAACAAGAGGAGTCATGGATAAAGAGATAAGATGACTTTTATTGCTTCTACTAAAACTTGTTGAATCTGCTCCAAAATGCTGAAAATAATAGTCTTCATGTCTTCAAAACTCATTGGCATAATTCCTACTATGTGAAAAGATGTTCTGATGTCGAACATAGTAGGAAATTGTTGAATTAGTGGCCATTAATGGATGCCACTAGTCAACACGAGAATTCTCACCATTGATGACAATGAGAGTCAAGATGCCCAAACACATCTTGCTAGGTACGAATGATTTTGCCGATGTCGAGTCACCTAGAAGATCTGACAAAGAATGGACATAAATGTATTCCCATTGTTTGTCAACATGAGAACTTGCCATTAAGGCATGCAAGCCTCAAGGTGTTTTTACAAAGAACTTAGACTCAAAGGACTATGGACTCAATAATTTGCATTGAAGCAGGGCTTATTTGCGGAATGAAAATGACAAGAAATGGAAGATGAAAATGGAAGATGGTAATGGAAAGTAGAAATGGTAATGGGCAATAAGCATGTGAATGAGCCTCTTGCTTTTATTTGTGGGTTATGAATGGACAAAAAGAAATGGAAAGTGGATGTGAATGTAAATGGAAAATATGAAGTGAAATGAGGTGAATGGTTTATTATGAGATATGGATGTGATGGAGACAATAGTATCTGAAAGTTTTTCAAATGTTTGGATCTGATTTTGCATCAGCATATTTCCTCCTCTTTGTTGCTGATCATCCTCTTATGAAACAAATTGGTCTCTTAAAGAGACACCATTCTCTTGTAGTCATTTGTCCTTCCTCCTGGAACCTGCAAAAAAACTAATACTTCTTCTGCAATGGAATGTAAGATTATCAAATGAGAGAGGTGATCAATCTCTCTAGTTATGATATTTACATACAAAACTAAGAATTTGTATTAATGAAACAAGTTCTTCAAAGGAAAAATCAAAAGAATTTATACATGTTTTGGAATTAGTGCCTCAAGTTGAATGTTACTTCTTTTCAGCAATTTATTTCATTATTTACCTTTTCAAACTTTAATGATGGATTTCTCACTGTGTAGATCTTGTTGAGACATTTCCAACGATACTTAAATCATCAAAATCTGATTTTTCATGAGAAAGTTAAGCTGATTTGAACAATGAGGTTTTTCAGCTGCTAAAAATCTTGAATAAAAAGTTAGTCATTCATCTTTCATCATCAGTCCAAAATTAATCAATACCTTCAGAAAAAGTGAGCAAATAACTTATTCATTTCATTGATTCAATTTTTTTTTTTTTAATATTTTTTTTTTTTTAATTTTTTATTATTATTTTTAATTTTTTTAATTTTTATTTTTAATTTTTATTGAAATAAAGCATGGATGAAATAATTGTCCTTATAAATATTTTTTTGAAATAAAATCATGCCAATGCCTCTTTCATGCAAAATAAAAATAAAAAGCTTGAAATTTCTAAAGTCAAATTCCTAACTATGAAGGAGATGAAGGCAGAGTCCTTTTCAATTTATACAACTTGCATTTGATGCACATGTGATAATGTGTTTACCTCAAATAATCCATTTGTCATTCATCATGTGCCACCACACATGAATTCTGCCACATTTGCCCTCAAATAAGGAAATTAGTTCCTTGATTATTTCTCAAAACCGTGACTGTTTTCATAATTAAAAAAAAAAACATTTTTCTCTCACGCACACTGCAAATTAGTGCTCCGAAGAACCCTGAATTTCTCCCAAATGGCTGCGAATTTCAGAAAGTTCTTATAAGATTACCTAATTCACCCCGTTCCCGAAAAAACCCATGTTTTAGTTTTTTCTAATTCGTCCTGGTTTGCTCAGAAAATTCGTTTTAAAATCGGGTGTTTTTGACAATTACGCATTTCGTTTTCTGGCAATTATTTGTGGTTTGATTTGTTTTTATTTTGCAGGTTTTGAAGTGTAATGGCTTGTATCTCACAGAGAAGTTTAGATTGATCTTCCTCATTCCAATTACTTGCAATAGAATCTACAATCTTCTCTTCATCAACAGTCTGAAATCTTCTCTTCATCAGCAATTTGCAATCTTCTTCTTATTAACAATTTGCAATCTTTTCCTCATCAACAGTTTCTTCATGTGATATACATTTATTGTGTGCAAATTTTTGTTTAAAAATGATTTCTAATAACTGTTGTTTGAAGAAAAATGAATATGAAAAACAGAAGGTTCCTTTTCTTTTTTTTTAAATTGCAGTGCATGGGTCTTTGTGTGGATTGAAGGTCTGCATATATGCGTAAAGCCAAGCCAAAGAATGGCCTCATGCGTATGCATGGGTCTTATTTCCATGAGTTTTTTTTTTAAATTAAATTTTTTTTTTTAAATTGATTTGTTAATAAAATTATGTATGTTATATTTTCAAAAATTTAAAAATACACATATATTTCATTAAGCAAAACAATGTATTGGAATTTTTTCATTTTTTTTTTTATTGAATCAATTGAAATGATGAAGTTTATTGTCTCCTTTTTTTTTTTTTTTTTTTTACATAACAATTCTTTTTCTGATCCTCCAGATCACACAAAGTGCAAGAGGAGAGCATACTCAAGAATTATTATATTTTTTTTTTTATATAACAATATTTTTTCTGATCTTCCAGATCACACAAAGTGCAGGAGGAGAGCATACTCAAGAATTATTAATAATTTTTTTTTTAGATGTAAGAAATAAGGTCTCCTAATTACACTTCCCCGGCAACGGCGCCAAAATGTGTAGTCAATTTAGCGTCCTAAATTGCTAACATAAATTATCAACCAGGGCTAGTAAACTGATGAAGTGTGGTGCACTATATGTGCTTAAGTGACCTCTTCCTTACTTCGTTGTATGTGTTTTTCTTATTGTTTTTGGGAACAGAAATGTAATCTACCTCCGAAGTACTCTCACTAAATTAACATGCAACTAAAAATGCTAATTAACTCAACATAATACAATCCTATTTAATATAAAAATAGAAAACACTAATTAACTCAACATAATACAACCAAATCTTTTTCATCTAATAATGATATGTTGGAAAAGCGTTTTAAGAAAAAGAATGATTGTAAGATAATGAGGATCTTTTAATCTAATTGCAAAACAAAAAATGCTAATTAACTCAATATAATACAACCAAATCTTTTCCATCTAATAATGATATTTTGGAAGAGCGTTTTAAGAAAAAGAATGATTGTAAGATAATGAAGATCTTTTAATCTAATTGCAAAACAGAAAATGCTAATTAACTCAATATAATACAACCAAATCTTTTCCATCTAATAATGATATTTTGGAAGAGCGTTTTAAGAAAAAGAATGATTGTAAGATAATGAGGATCTTTTAATCTAATTGCAAAACAGAAAATGCTAATTAACTCAATATAATACAACCAAATCTTTTTCATCTAATAATGATATGTTGGAAGAGCGTTTTAAGAAAAAGAATGATTGTAAGATAATGAGGATCTTTTAATCTAATTGCAAAATAGAAAATGCTAATTAACTCAACATAATACAACCAAATCTTTTTCATCTAATAATGATATTTTGGAAGAGCGTTTTAAGAAAAATAATGATTGTAAGATGATGAGGATCTTTCAGTTAAACAAATAATGCAAGACATGAATTTAAAGCTACTTATCTAGAAAGCATGTAGAAGCCTCCTTGGATAGCAGGGGCCCTCTGCTACCAATTTGGTGAAGTCCTTCAGCTCCTTAAAGTTGTAATCAAAAAATCATCAAAGAACTGAATTTCTATATTGAAAATCTCACAAATCTACATCCCATTCCATCTTTAACTTTGTTACAAAAGACTCCTATTTTCTCCTACTTCTTCATTAACCATGATAGGAGAAAGCTTCTCCTATTTATACAAAATATGAGGAGTCATCTCATTAATGAGAGTCCATGAATCTCTCCCTCCAACTCTAGAGTTACAATCAAAATAGGAAATGATAAAACACATGTCTTTCTAGAATTTCAACACAACTTAAGAAAGGAGACACATATCCTCTTAGAGTTTCAATACAACAAGGAAGTGAGACACATATCCTCTTAGAGTTTCAATACAACAAGGAAGTGAGACACATGTTCTCATGATCCCATGATCTTCTCCAACCAAATTCGAATTTGGCCTTAGAGTGCCACATAAGGGTCTTCTAGAAGTCTCCTTTTGACCTACACATGTCACAAAACTCACAACACATATATAGATATATGAAACTATGTTAATTTTCTAGTTTCTAATCCTAAATTCACTTTAAATACATAAAATAAATAACTTTGGAAAACAAGGATCCTAACCCATATATTTATGAAAAATGGTTACTTGATGAAGGGCTTTAGGTCAGATGGCTATGAAATAAGAGCTAGATGGTTATGACATAATGAAAATATGTATGAATATGGAAGACACTTTTGCTTTGTAATAGGACTTCCACAGATATTTGTGATCAATGTGGATAGGAGTCAGGTTTTAAGGAGTCCACTTGCAGCCTAAAATAGGGAATTCAGAGTTAAAGCATATGGTGTCAATAATATAAGCACTCATGTAAAATGGGGGTATTACCAGGGTAGACACATATCTATTTCTCCTATAATCGACGATTTTGTTTGCCATTTTATCAGATAAAATTGTTTGCCAATCCATGATGTAAGAGTTAACAACGACTTCAATTAAAGGTACCATCTCAATAGAAAATTTAGCCGAGTCTTCAGTTCCAAACAATCTACACATCATAGTTGCAGCATAGCAATAAGGAGACGCCAAGGATTCTACAGAGTACATACCCAAAGATTCGTGCTTATGCTTTTCTGGAAAATTCCTCCATTCTTTGATAGGATCCGACTCCATTTCATTTTCTTTAGCGAAATCTTCCAAAAACGCTTTATTGTAGATTTTATGGGGGTCTGGTAGGTGATACATCTTCTTGATGTCTTCTGCTTTGAAATACTCGAACATCCTTCTGTATGACATGAAGAATTCCCTGTCTGTTATATTTATACTTTCTATCACCCATCTCACCATGTCATTATACGAGAATACATTCACACGAGCCACTATTTTGTGAAAATAGGAGCTCGCCAATTCCTTTAGAGTACTTTCTGATTTTTTATTTGAATCTTCTGTTTCTTATACTTCTTGAATTACAGTTGGATCTTCTACCTCTAGTAGATTGTAAACTCCTTCCCATGAAGTGTTGCCGAGACCTAGACAAGTAGTATCGGTTACTAATACCAATTTAGCCGGTTGTTCTTTTGGAATGACAGGGACCTTAGCTTTCCTTGATTTCTTAGACATTTTCCTGACTGGTAGTTATTTCTTAGGTCTGCATAATGAAACAAATGAGTAGAATGATGGAAAAATTTTAAAGAATGAATACAAGGTGGAGAGGAGCAATGGCATTTAATCGTAATAAAGATGACAGATTAAAGAAATATTATACCATCGTAGATGAAATCCGCGAAGGATTTTAACTATGAATATCTTTTAATGATTTCCTCGTAATCCATAACATGAGACTTTAATGCCATTATGGGATGTCTCGTCGCACATTCATAACGGTCAATTTTAGAGTTAATACCATAACTTTTGAGATCTCCGATCAATGATGATTGCATATTAGAGATTGGAAGTCTTAAAGTTTAGGTTTAAATATTTCCATTTTATATCTGCGATTGCGATTATTGTTGAGCTGGCATGGAGGGCGCAGTGTTGTAAAATCGTATCAAATCATTGAGATTTATTTTATAAATGATATATTTGATTAAAAATGTGTATGTTTAATGCTTTATGTTTTTATTTACGGGAAGCGCGCTTTTGTAATAATGATATCACATTACAAGATTTTAGAGGAGCGTCTTTGGATATGAGTCATGTGTTTTAGCGATGAGTGATCGAGTTTTGACTTATCACATCGGGGAACTTTAAAAAGGATGCATGAGGATGTAGTATGATTTCACCGATTTGCGATTGCGATCGGGTTTATCGTGTCGGAGTTTTCAAAATGGAAAGGTTTTGGACTTTTGCTCATGTGATATGCACTTTTACGATTGCTTTATCGCATCGGGGTTGAATGATAACACATTTGAATTTTTTCTTTTATACTTTTGAATATGCGAAATGCGATAAAGGCCTTCATGTTTTTCATTTTTTGTTGGGGGTTCGATTCTATCTTATGATGGATCAGATTTCCTTAAAATTTTTCATGAGTACAAAGGATTTCTTGATATGCAATAAGCGATGCTACGGGAATTTTTATATATCCTTTTACAAAAATTTCTTTTTTCAAAACATTTTATTGATTCTATAACTATTCAAAGAAAAGGGGACCCATTTCTTATTTAAAAATTAATATAAAAATTTGAAATGGGGAGGGTTGTTTGTACAACACAACAGGTTATCGTCTCACCATTGAACACAAATTACTATAACACATTGAAAAATCATATATTATAGGTCATAGTCCTGTTGATTTCATAGATAAATAGTATGAAGCTCATTGCTATATCACTTCCATATAAAAGGCTATTTCAATTCAAAAGGTTACTCCCAAATATAGAGTTAATGCCTAAGATCATTAACAGTCAGCTTAGAGCATCCAAATACTCTGCGGGAGATACATATAGAGAGAGTTACTTCATATTGTGGCTCGAATTCCATTACAAAGGGGAATTAGACCTACTCGTTTACCCACTCCTAGAGTTAGGTCACCTCCTACTATCAGTGGTGGTAGAAAACCTGCTGATTGGCCATAGTCTGAGAGGATACTTCACTAGAATTAGGCCCACTTGGCCACAGGCAGACAATTTCACTAGTAAGAAAAAGGGTAATTCTAGTAATAGCATAGAGTCCATATCGATAGTATAGAGCTAACAACACCTGTATTATACTGATATCAAACCTAATAGGGAAAGTAACTCAAAATATTAAGTACAAATATGAGGTTACATCATAATGATGAAACAATAGTAGATCAACTTATATGGAGATAATAGTAATGAGGTTAGATTACAATATGTTAGTCTGAATACGATGAACACTTGTATAAATGAGATTACTAGTGTGATTGATCTATACATAACCTTGCTTAATCCGAGTAATACTAATAATATGAAGAGTATAGGATGATCAAAGGTATAATCATGTTCATACATTAGTAATAGTTATTATATCAACACATGAAAGGTAATGGTAATTTTAGTAATAGTAATTGAATCATGACATATAGTGTCTGAAACCATATATCAAACATTGCATTTAACTTTGATTCTTGCATTTCACAGAATACATTTCAATAATGAAAAGAATTCTATGATTTTGTGAAGAGTGGGCTAAATGACAAGACTCCTTTCTCAAAATTTGTGTTTTAACATGATGACAAAATGGGGATGGAGATACCCACTGTATTGTAAATTCATTTCCTCTTTGAAAAGTGGAAATTTGTGTTTTAACATGATGAAAAAATGGGGATGGAGATGCCCATTACATTGTAAATCCATTTCCTCCTTGAAAAGTGAAATGATTGAGGGGTTTGTTGTTTGAAGGTGGACTGAAAAGAGGTCCACATAATAAAATTTAAATATTATGAAGTTCAGAAATAGTAAAATAGAAAATATTTATGCTTGAGGGTATGCTTATCACCTCCTTTGGTAGATATGAGAATACAAAAATTATAACTGTGTATCCATTGGTTTGATGCAATATTTTTTATTAGTGAAGATGGATATTTGATGCAATATTCCCTTCTGTACAAATAAATTAATTTTTATTTTCGTAAGAAAACAATATGTTTCAATTATAGAATAATTATATTGCATTGATTAGTACATAAAGTATGTGGTAGGACTCCGAGTCACGAGCTCTGCAACTTTTCTTGGGGTGAAAGAGTGATTGAGATATTATCAAATCAATTAAAAATAAAATAAAATTGATCTAAACCAAAACTGATCTAACACACATAACTATATTGCCTCACAATAGAAAGAAAATTCACAATGATAAGAGGTTTTTTGTGGACACAAAACAAAAATAAATCTTTGCAACCTCAAAATAGGATTATACATATAGCTATGTCCACCCCATCCACACAAGAGAGAAGAGGCAATCCATCAAAAGATAGACAAACATATCTTAAAGTTAAGAGGGGCATAAATCATCAAAAATTAATTGAATCCTAAAAAACGAACTAAATATGGCACAACTTCAAGATGGATATAAAGCATGCCTTTCCATCCTTGCAAACAAATCAGAGTCTGATATCTTAACCAAAAATGATTTGATATCTTAACCAAAAATGATCTAACACGCATAACTATATTGCCTCATAATAACAAGCAAATTTACAATGATAAGAGGGTTATTGTGGACACAAAACAACAAGAAATCTTTGCAACCTCAAAATAGGATTATACA
>JAXQQM020072143.1:0-86373 GCA_034641835.2 Pinus albicaulis
ACATACATTGTTGTAGCAGACTTACACCCTGGAAGAAAAAATTCTAGGATTGTAGGATGGGTAGGTAGATTGTTTGAGAATTTTTCTGCTGATTTAATGTCTTCATGATTTGTGGCAGCTGATCCAAGAAATAAAAAGGATGGGTCAAGTACCAGGCATCTGGCCTACACCAAAGATCATTTTCTGAATTCTTGACTCCTTCAAGAAGAAGCCATCCCCATGTGGAGCCACTGTTAGCCCCCTATAAATTCCTTGACAAGCAAGCAGGGGGCTAAATTGTTTTTGAGCCTTCAAGGAATGCATTTTTCTTGAAAAACACATCATCCTTGAAGCCTCCTTGTGCCTTGTGTCCTTTGATAAAATCTCCTCTGTTGTTTCCATCCACAAAGCCTCACTGATTGTAAAAATGGTGCTCCAAAAGGCCTTTATTTGCCCCTTGTACCACTGCAGAAATCTCCATTTCGTCCCTTCTTTCCCTTTTTTCAAAGCCTCCCTTCCACCCCAAAATCCCTCCCCTAGTCTTCCTAAACCATCCTAAAATCCCCTTTAAACCACGCACACACCCTTGGTTGGTCCAAACAACCCCTTTTTCCTCTATCGTTATCCCTATTTGGCTTTTATTTTCATTAAAAACGAGCCAAAAAACCCATTTTCTACCTTTGTAACGGGCCAGCCCCCTTCGGCCAGCTCCCTTGACCTTTTCCCCACGTGACCCGGGCGCTAGAACCTGGCACTAGCCCGAAGAACGCTCATCGCAAATGTGTATCGGGGGCAAGGTCCGTCGTCTATCTACACAGATCCGACGGTCTTCGCAATCCCATCGTGCCCATGGTCCCCACCCCTTTCAGCGCCCAATCACATCACAACCGTCCATTTAACCCGCTGAATCGACGGTCCGCCTTTCACCCGCCCGGTGGTCCCCGCAAACGCGCCCTGTTCAAATACCGGCAGTATCTATCGCACCGCCTTTGGGAGGTGGGCGGTATTTTTCATTTCGGAGTGATTCCACTCATCGCATGTGGCTCTGCGCACTATTCATAAACCGCCCTCCATCGCGCATTAACGTTCATCCACAGATCCGGCGCGATATTGTTGTACATCGTCCGATCTGGGGTGGGCCATCCGATGGCAGTCGCACCACGAAGTTGCGCGGGAGTTAACCAAGGCAAACAATACCCCTGGCCCACCATTCGTCACCCTTTGTTACGTTTTCCACCGTCGATCTCCTCCTGAGATCGGACGGTTCAGATTTAACACACGCCCCGCCATAGACCGGGTCCCGCCACGTCACCATTCCACATGTTTTTGTCGCATTGTCATCGGCTCCCCTATATATTCCATTCAAAGGCCAAAGTGTCAAATTTCCGCATTCCGCCAACTTTCCCCATGGTCAGTTTCCATCGTTCGCTGCATTTTCCGCCATCAACCTGCAACTGTTCTTGCCATTTCACCAGTCTACATGTCCGTTCTCATTGACCCCGCTGCATTCACCATCCCCATGCATTGTTTTCTTAACGTGTTTACATGTTTTGCAGGGTTACAGGCAGGCGGAAATCCGCCATGATTCACAGTCTCTGTCACAGTGACAGAGAACACAGGGAAGATCATGCATAGAGATTGAAAATTATGGAGAAAATCCTGGGAAACTATTATGACACGACTTTCATTAAAGGAACAGGGTTAAAACTCTGTAAAACTTTCTGGAGCCATTAAAGCGCAGACTTTGCAGACAGAGAGTATCAGTGGAAAGTAGAGAGTTTAAGGCATATAAGCCTTAAACTAAACAATTAGAGGCAAAATACCAGATCGAAGACCCCGTGGATCTCCCAGAAGGTCTACTGCACAGAAAACCATAACATCAGGGTGTTTAAATCAGCAGAATGTTTCCTCCTGAGAAAGGACATAGTACACATACGATTTTAACCTACATTGTGTCCATGAGAAGTTTCCTCCCTAACAACAGTCCTATGTTATCAGAAGCATTGGTTACACAGTATGGCAGACCCGAAATCCCTGATCTGCATTTTGTTCGGCTCACCAGAGTATTGCAGAGGCTACAACAAGTACATCAAAGACATACCTGGAGTAAATTGCAGCCTGACGAAGACCACTCCATCATCCAAAGAATACCAGAGATAAATGCCTAGAATTTAAAATAGAATGGGCCTCGGCCCTCTTCCTCTTCTGAGTTTTAATTCTGTATTTAGATTTTCACCTACTTCCTCTGCTCCTCTTTTAGCTATAAATTTCATGAATAAACTCATTGTAAAGGTTGTTGTTGTTCGGTTGTTGCCGATTGTTGTTAGAGGGATTCAGTTTGACTGTTAGAACAGTCTTGGGAGGGAGTAGCAGAGTAGTTTGTAATGTAGTAGGCTGGGACGAGAAAGTCTGGACTGTAACAGCCATTGAGATCAGTGTATGTGACTAGTTTTGCATCCATTAATCAAGCAAATTTCTTTGGATCCTAGTCTATTACTACGGGTGATGTTTTTCTTATCACATTGTTTATTACATTTTTAATACTGTTCATTTCTTCTGGCTCGCATCAGAAATCTGGCATAGGATTTACCCTTGTTAGGTACCCTATGTCTCTGCTCTCCTTGCCTTCAATGTTTTCTGTTGTATGTGTTATCTGAAGATTGATTTCAAACTAATTTAACCAGTGTAGTAGTTCCATATGCTACTAGCTAATGTATGAATTATTGAAATCTGTCTCTAGTTGTTCTTGTTGGGTTTAAGCTGGAAGATTTGGGATACTTGGGATTAGAGTTAGCCCTGTCCACTAGGATCCTTGTGCGACTAGCTGGCCTTTCTAAGATCTCTTGCTGGTGTCAAAGCAGTGAAGGTTCAAATTCCTTCTTTGATCTATATACCCTGGCTCTGTTAAACTTATCTCTGTTTTCCCTTGGAGCATGCTAAAGCAGACCTGGAGTTAAATGACCTCTGGTCCGATCTATAAGCTGCCCCCTTGTGACTTCGTTGAGAGCTGCCTTTGAGTATGTCCAAGCAGACCTGGAGTTAAATGACCTCTGACCTGATCTATAGACAGAAATTGGGTTGTTTTCCTTCTTTCACTTTCAATCCTTAATGTTCCATTCCACCATCTATCTAAAAGATCCTTTAGTATAGATGACTTGCCCTCTGAAAGCCTTGGCTAGTGGTTTGCAAGTAATTCCCTTTCATGACTCCATAGCCCAATGGATGGCACTTTCTTGACCTATCCTCTTTTACCGAAACGTCCTACTATTTTTCTCCTTTCCTTCCATTACCTTCTCAGTCTATGATCTCATGACCAACCCAGCAACCAACCAACCAAATCATTTAAAACCCCTTGTGCTTCATAACTAGCCTAATACCTCATCTTGAGCTTTCAAAGATATATCATTCTTTGTTTATTGGAGAGATCCCTCTCCGGGTCCAGGAGGGCTAGATCCTAGGGCCCCAAAGTGGTTCTGATGTTGTCTCATCTTTTGGTCTTGCCAATCTGGCCAAAACATGGGAACCCCAATAGACCTGATTATAGACTAATTCAGTAGAGCGAACTTGTACGAAGTGACACGTGTCACTGTTTCTACCTTTGATCCTGAAAATGATATACAACAAACTAAATTGTCTTCTCTTCCTAAAACTTTTTACGAAATTTGAATCCAATGCTCAGAGAGAAAGTTATGACAATTTTCCCAAGGTCACTTGTTTGACATGAAATTTGGGAGCCTGCAAAACCCTAACTTCCTCAAATCATATCTCCGAAACTATAGTGAACCAAGATCTGAAATTTTTTCATGAGGTTCATCAATATTTTGGCTAAAATGGGTTTTAATTTCCACTTCTTAAGCTTCGTAGAAAAAAAATTATAGCGAAAATTCCATGATGACCTGTTTGAAGCAGCAAAATCCTTGCATAAGGAGGATATGATGGTCGCAATTTATAGAAATGCTTAGGTTGAGATGGTATTCAACAAGTGAAATTTGGAGATATTTTAGGATATTAAAACATTATTAATTATTTACTATTCAATGACCACAACCAATGATGAGTGCCATGCCACAACCCCATGGGGTTTTAGCCCACTAACTAGGGTTACTAACTTCAAACACGAATATATATCAAACCGTGTAGAATTACGTGGCGTGCCATATATCAACAGAAACATCTCAACGAGTAGAATCCATTAAAAATATCCTTGACTCAGAATATAGTAACTTGTCAAGTAAAAATGTCCATGCAAGATCAGGGTAGACCCTAGTGCTACTTGGGTTGACATCAATGACAACCACTAATAAACACAATCAAATAACAATTCTACTATAAATTTTAGAATCTACTATATTTTGTTTCAAATCCTTGATTTAATCATCATATCGGAAACAATATCATTATATCCTAGAATATAAAACTTCTACTAGGGATTTCTTACAAACCCTAGAATTTATAAACTATGAACATCAACAATTAGATTAGCATATATATCTAGTATTTCTTAATCATGCATAAGCATATCAAAACAATATCTACTAGGTAAAATCAAGTCACAGATATCAATACATTAAATTTAGACATACAATAATTTCATTTAGACTAGGGTTTTGATCATACAGACAAATATATACTTAGGGTTTCAATCCTAGGACATATAAGGGTCTTGCTTATATGCCCTAATTAACCAAACCCTGAATATCTAGGGATTCGATATATAACACAACAAACCCTAAAGGACTAGGGTCTCCATAACAATACCAAAACCCTAATCATCAAAATAATAGTATTTTTCTAGATTTCATCAATAAACCTAAATAGACTAGGGTTCCATAATTAATATTGGCATTCCCTTAGGTTAGGGTTTTACAATGAACCTTTTTAGGGTTCCATAAGATTGATAATATAAAGAGGATAGATTCAATATAATGATTAATCACCCTAAAAAGAATATTTGTGATTCAAAACCCTATACATAACAATGTTAGTAATGTAAAGCAAGAATCTTAAAAGAAAATGAACATACATTTTTCATATGAAGAGAATTTTATAACAAGGCTTATGGTCTAATACACGCCTTTGAGTTGTTCCTTATAAACCTTGTAGAACATTAATTCTTGAAGGGATTCCTTTGCACCATAACTTCTTTCATACTTCAAGTTTATCCTTTGAAGTCTCCTCCATGTATCATTTAGCAAGCTTTCTTAACTAGGGAAAAATATAAAGGTTATTAGCATATAATTCAAAAAAATCCTTATGCGAGGAGGAAACCAAACATGAAAAGATGAAAAAAAGGACAAAGTACTTATCTTTTGGTAAATTGTTAGAGGCTCCCTCTTAATCCAATCTTGAGGGAAACCTACAACTAAAAATAAAAGGTGTTCTAACAAGACATGTTAGACTTACAAGTTCTAGAAATCAAAACACAAAGGAAAACAATTCAAAACTTAGAATAGGAGGATATGTAAGGGATAGAGTCCCTAGAAAATAATTATTTGACTTTAGATTCTTCCATCTTGTTCTTTTTTGGTGGAACTTCATTGGCAATATTTGTTTGATCCCTATCTCTCTTCTTATTCCTTGGATTCTCAAGACATTGGCTTTTATAATGACCCATCTTGTGACAATTGTAACATTCAATCTTATATAGGCCTATTTTCTTCTTTGGTACTTTGTACTTCTTGAAATTTCCTTTTTTCTTGTGATGGTTTGAATAGGAATTTGAGATGTTCTCCTCTTCATCCTCCTTCTTGTTGCTTACTAACGATATTTTGGATTCTTATTGACTGCATGCATTCCACATATGTTCAAATGTTGGGGAATCCTTCCAATTGTTGATTCCTCATGCAAAGGCACTCCACGATGTTAGTATTCCTAGAAGGGTAGTAATCATGAGCTCTTTTTCTGGTACGATTTCATCTATTGCCTGGAGTTCATCTCTGATTCTAGATATCCTTATAAAGAAGGATGCCACAATATCATCTTTTGTCTTATTCATAGTTCTTAATTCATTCTTGAGGCTTGAAATTTTACCAATATTCTTTATAGTAAATAATTTTGATAGAGCCTAATACATTTCTTGAGAGGAATCTATGTTGGATATATATAGAATGACGTTGTCCTTTACTCCATCCACTATTAGGTTCATGGCCAATATTTCGACTTCTCTGAACTTTGATTTCTCTGCTTCACTCAATTCATCTATAGGATTCTTGACATTTCCTCAAAATAGATCTAAAACTTTATTCTTCTTGAGGATGATATCTATCCTCTTTTTCCATGCCCTATAGTTAAAGGCTTCTTATATTTTGTTTCCTTCATTGAGTTAGACACAGTTCTTTTAGATAGTATCTTACCCCCTTATATGATCCATTTTCTTCATGACCCTTATTCAACTTATTAAGACTCCTTATTCTCCTTATTATCATTTCAGTAGCTCTTAAGGCTATCTTTTTCTTCCTTCTTCACCTTAGTTATCATACCATATTGGAAAATCAAAAAGACAAAAATATTTCACTTTGTTGATAATTACTTGTGAATTATTTGAGTTATTATTATCTTTCTTGTTTTCTTCTTTTATCTGAGTTCATCAAGAAATTACCAAAATCAAAACACAATGATCAAGGACACCATATGTAGGCGCACAGCAAGGGAAAAACCCCTATATAGGGGAAATCTCAGTCAAGAACTCTTTCTTCAGTAATTCAAATGAGATAAACCAAGACCCTAGACCAACCAGACTTCCTCCTCCACCAAGTCAACCGTCCCTCCTTGTAAGTATCCTTTTCTTAGTCTTCCAAATGTCAGTCCTTCAAAGTGCATCTACAATCCAGAACTTCATTCCTGTAGCAAAATGTTCAGCCCATCTACTCCAGAATTTCGGCCTCCCCAGCAATTATAGAATTTTGGCCTTCCAGCAAAACTCCAGAACTTCGCACATGTGAGATAATAGAGAGAGAAATTGAATTCTTGACCTTGAAAGAGACTTTATTCTTTTCCCTTAGACTTGTCCTCCTCTTCCTTGGAATTTCACACTTTTCTAATTGCAATTCATTGCAAATCAAACTTTCTTGAAATCTACTACAAATGAGGTCGAGTTTCTCCAATATATAGTCTTCTTGTGAGGTCGAATTACCATGTTTGAGGCCGACTTGTCCTTCCTTGAGGCCGACTTGGTGGAGGAGGCCTAGAAGGCCTAAAATACAAAAAATAAATTTCTTCTTTGACAAATAAATCCCAAGAAGGGTTCTTTACAATATGACATGGACAGAGACACTTGGCATAAACCCTATAGGTATTCAATGGATACCTTGACCTAAAAACAATTGATCCAAGCATGAAACTCGTGCTTTAATAAGTCAATTTATTTAATAATAAAATTTATTTTTCTTTCTTTTGATAAATATATTTCATTATGACTCAAGTGCAATTATGAAGACCGACATTGGTTACATTCTTCAACACTTACGCTGAGGTAAGCCTATAAACCATAAGGAATTTCTCTTCCTAAACATTTCCATAGCGAGGAAATAGCGGCGCAGATGAAACATTTCCACGAAAAAGAAACGATGACGTACTTATTATCTAATTCCATGATGTCATTTACAGTGCCTTGTGTCAATTTTGATTTGGATGGAGGAGGACCAAAATATACAGATCTTATTGGTAAAATCTACCCAACCAAACCCATCATAGGAACGCCTTCTGTGTAATTATATTAAAACCCTTGAAACAAAAACCAAACTATAATATACACAAATAAATATATCATGTGGTGAATTAACCTAGGAGCATATCTTCTTAGGTTGCATATGGCGAGTAGAGTGTGTGTGTTGTGTGTGTATATATATAATGGTTTAAATTCTCATGTATTTGTAAAAATGAGTTTTAAGGAATGTCTAAGCTTAATTAGACATACTTCAACTTTAACAAAGGTATAGAATATGGTGATTTAGAAAAACAAAATAAAAACTCTATAATGTTCCTTGAGAGTAAGAGGGTTTTAAACATATCACTAGCTCAACTATTGATTACAAAATATAATAGAAAAAAAATTGAGAAATTTAAATACAAGTGAAACAAAGTAAGCATTCCTGGTATCAAATCATACGGTGTTATTTGTATTCAAAGATTGTAAACGAAACACCATTCAATGGCGAAGACTATTTCAAAATATTATAAACAAGTGAAATATTGTGTAAATATTGTATCTCCATTCAATTGTATAAATTTTCTTTTAGGTATATTGGAAAGGGTTTGTTACACTCACCAATCCATTGTCTCACCATAGGGAGGAAGCCCATAAGAGCTTCAACAATAAGAAACCTATCAAGTCTCTTAACCATTAATTCATCCCCCAATCTCTAGTTACTCCAAGTTGGTAATAATTTTGTTAGATACACATCCACGAGCGAGTTCGAGATAAGCCTATGTTTTCAAAAAATTTATTGAGGATCTGGTCTAGCACGAGGACCTCGAGATTCAGAAGGGCCCACAGAAAATTAAATCACCACCAATAATTACATTGTTCAGGTTGAGAAAGGAATTTTTTAAGAACACGTCCTAGAAATCAATAATATTTTGAGTAGGGTCATAAATATTAATTAGGATAATAGAGCGACCCATAACCACAGGAAAAATCTTGATTCCCATTATAGATTTCTTATTGCAATAATTAGAAACGAGATACAAATAAAATTAAGATATTGGCTAATTAAGTAATATTATAAATTTTGATTAAAAATATTTAAATTTGGAGAAATTTTTTAATTTAAAAAAAAACAAAAAAAATTATCCATCATTTATTTTATTTCACAAAACAAATACAGAGATTTTATTCCAATATACTTAAATTTCGTTATAATAAGCCCCTAGAGGGATCAAAATCTCTTTTTACTTTAAAAGAGGTTTGCATATCAAGAGATTTGATCCCTCTCCGGGGCTTGGTAGATTCAGAGCTAAGATGGATCTATGTTGGTTTAATTTCCCCCTTAGGTTATATTCCACATGAATACCATGAGTTCTTTTTTTTTTTGTGAATTTAGTAGGGCCTTCTATTTTCTATTTATAATACCGAAACAGGTTACAGAAATATATATCCATTCAATGGCCTCAACCTGCCCGGAGGAAACCAGGTCTGTTGGCCATCTCAGTGCTTTGAAAGCAAACCAAAATCGGAATGTCTTCAGCTGTCTATGTGCTTCCTTAGCTAACTGTTCTATGACATACTGTTCTACTTGCAGAAAATAAAAACTTAGACTATACAAAATTGTATATTTCATTAAGCATCATAAATGGAACCATTAAGCATCTGAAGAGGAGACTGGAGCCAGGTATTTTCCAGTAGGCCTTGGCATTTCCACTTGCTGGATTTGTTGGAGCTGCTTCTCAATACATCCCACACGGTCATCAACTCTGCTAATATGGTCAGTTGCCTGGTACTGGGTGATTTTTATGTGGTATAGCTGATCTTGCATGTCGTGAAGCATGGCCTTCAAGCTGGTATCTATATGTGGTTGCTCTGGCTGCACCGGAGCTGGGGGAAAACTCTGCATGGCTTTTGGAAGAAGACATTTCAGGACCCAGTAGGTGTGGATTGTCCGGTTGAATGATGTAAGATGTCCTCTGGTGTTGCCAAGGTCAGTGATAAAATCCAAGATTTCTGTTTCAGCTTCCAGGTCTTCAGGATTTGTTTGTGTTTCCCTTTCCCACCCCCGGATTTCCTGGCGGATCTTTGAAGATTTTCCTATGACATAGCTGGCTGCCAGGTTCTCTATAGTCTCCAGGTTCGACTTCCGTCCACACTTCTTTGATGTGGATTCATTTTCAACCTTTTGCTTCCCTTTACCAGTATGGGCTAAGGCCCGTTTCTTTCCCATGTTGCGTAAGGACCTGGTGTACAAGACAGACATACAGCATTGCACATGAAGGATGAAGTCAACATAATGGAACCTCACAATAAGAAGCCCTTTATCATCTTTGTTATGATTACAAAACAATTTGAAGACCTGGCACCTGGCAATATCACGGCAGATGCAGGTTGTATGCGATGCAGTAAGGCAGAAGCAAAACAAAGTGTTTGCTCGACTCGAGTGGCCTACTACCGGGTTTAACTGAAGCGATTGGAGTAGAGCAGTAGACCAACAATTAGGAAAAGAGATCTTCCAGAAACTACAACCCAAGTAACAGGGAGAATACACCAGAGGTGACAAAGGGCGGCAGTGCTTTCCTGTATCAAAATGAATCCTACAGTGGCCCGCCTTCCTTAACCTATCCACCGGGTAAAACATAAGCAACTGGAACAATCCATTTGGCGGCCAAGGTTGAAAAGAAAAACTCCTGAAACAATAAACCCCTCTACAACCCAAATAACACTGATAATTCACTAACAGGAGCGGAAGGAGGCAATGGTTATAGCAAACCATGTAAACAATTTTCCAGCGCATATCCTTCGGGGTATTAAGCCAAAAAAGCATGACTGTAGATGCAGGATTGTAAGAATTGAAAACAGGGATATTAAACTTGTAAAACAGGTGACAGGGGGGGGTCTCGAAAGCAGGGGAGGACCTCTTGCATTGGAGGAGCAAAAAAAAAGAGGAGTAAAAGAATCTGCATTACCATTTGAAACATCAATGAGATTGAAACCACTGCATTAAAAACCATTATAGTTAAAAGGAGGCTTGATACATACCACCACCTATGCGAATGACCTGTGCCCAGCGCCCTCCTCTAAATCCTCCAAGCTCTTGCATGCCAAGACCAATGCGTGCAAGAATGAAAACAGGGAGTTGGCCGACTTACCTCATTTAAAACTTTCCTCTGGTGTTCTAATAGCCCAGGCTGTCCACCTTGCGTGCTCAGTAAAGATCGGCTTATCTCGTACTGCAGGGAGGTGGAAATTCCATTTCGCATGATAAGAGATGATGGATATGGGAGCCCACAAACCGCCACCTTACCTTGTTTCATGAATGCGCTAGGACAGGTGTACACCCCGATCGGGGGGTTGAAGATCTTTGCTTACTATCTACTGGAGAGAATGGAGTTCTACATCCCATATGGCATCTGTGGGGCTAGCATCGATACAACGCTCCTCCTGTTTACAGCCCCAATTAGCGAGATAATCTGCCGCCGCATTGCCTTTTTGCCTTATATGTTGAGGGATCAGGTATTGGAGTTGTTTCAAAAGCTGGCTTACTTCCTCAATGAGAGCAGTTGTTCACCAGCTATGAGAAATTTTTTCCCAAGGGGTTCCTTGCTAGAGCTTACGAAGAACTCCTGTTACCATTTTTGAATCGCCTTCAATGATAAGTCTCTGATAGTTTTCTCTAATTGCAATTGCTAAACCGTGCTTGACCGCGAGCAATTCTGCTTCATTATTAGTTGCATGGCCCAGATCAAAGGCATAAAACCGGCAGACCATACCTTGTGAGTTACGAAAAATCCCTCCTGACCCTGCTTGCCCCGGATTCCCTTTCGAGGCCCCATCAAAATTTAGTTTGATAAACCCTGGATGGGGAGGCTGCCATGTTTCTTCACTTGATTGTCTTGGTGGTCTATATTTCCATAAGATTTTGTACAACATCTATGGTTTAAGGTTTAAATATTCTAATATCTAGGATTCAAAGCCTACCGTCTGCCAATCCTCATCTTCCCAACTTTCTGTTAGAATGGTTTCTCGAATAGTATCTATCGAGCATTGCCAAATGGCTGCATTGGTTGATGAATATCCTGGAAAATCCTACGGTTCCTTTCCTTCCAAATATGCCAGAGAATGAATCCAAGTGATAGTGTCCAGGCCCTATTAATTACTTGACATTGGAACTTCCCTTTGCGCCAATTACAGATGGTTTCCACAACGCTGTCATGGTTTTGATCTGTTTTCCGAAACAATTGTGCGAGGCTCCTCCATGTTTGTTGCACCATTGAGCATGAATTCAAAAGATGTTCTGTTGTTTCACTATCCTTTTGACAAAGGGAGCATTGAGAGGGTCCTACCATCCCTCGTTTCCATATATTTTCCCAGGTTAATATCCTTCGATGACTAACCAGCCATAGAAATTATGCCACCTTAGGCCAATGTTTCATCACCCATATTTTTTTTCAGACTAGTCGCATATCATTTTGCGCTTGTTGAGATTGAAGATCATATCCCTCTTTAATGGTGAATTTCCCTTTAGTCAAATATCCCCAGCGAAGGATGTCTGGACCATGCGCCTGTCTGATTTTTCTAGTTTTCAATTCTTTTGCCAAGTTTGCCCACTGTTGCGTTTCCGGGGCTTCCTGCCAGTGATTTTAATCCTTCCACTTCTTCCAGAGATCAATCTGGTTAGGACACCAATACTGATAGATGTGCCTGTGATTTGGTGTGTTTGTATACAATAAAATTTCCCCCAGATCAAGTCGACTGAAAAGTTTTTCCCTTTGCTGCCAAGAATCTTCCCAGAATAGGGCCGTATCTCCTTCCTTTACCTCCCAGAAACTATGTGACCGAATTAAGTGACAATTCATTGCTGCCAGGTTCCAGATAGATGAACCTCTTGGAGTGAGGTCTATTTTTAATCGGCCAGAGACTGTGCGAGGCATCTCATATTTATCAATCCAGATGTGTTTCCATAGGTCTGGGCCTCCGTGGATCCAAGGCCACCAAAGTTTCGCACCCAGCACATTATTCAAGATTGATGGGTCTCGAAGGCCAAGGCCTCCAGCAGCCTTAGGTTTGATTAATTTGTCCCAGGATAGAAGAGCCCACTTCCTGTTAGCTTGAGACCCCTGCCATAAAAATTTCTTGAACTCACTTACAAACTGGGAACATATCACTTTCGGACATGCTCTTCCCGACATCTGATAAATTGGTAAAGCCTGTAACACTAATTTTAATAGAATAAGGCGTCTTGGCGCATTCAGAACTCGGAATGTCCAATTTTGAATTCTTTTGGCAACTCTGGTAAGGATGTCCTACCAATCTACCACCCGGGCAGAACTTGAATTTAACGTCATTCCAAGATATTTCATGGGAAAGGTACCACGCTGAAACCCGAAGGTTCTGGCCAATAGATTTTGCATCTGAGGAGTACAATTAAAGAAGTAAACATGTGACTTATCATTGTTAATCTGGGTTCCTGACGCATCCATAAAAACTTGTAAGATTTTCAAAATGGCTCTGCATTCCTTCAACGTCGCCATACAAAACAAAAGAATGTCATCAACAAATTGCTGGTGAGTCAGTGAGAGACGAGGTCCCCATAGTTTTAACCCTTGCAATTTGTCGTCAGCCTGATAAGCTTGGATAAGCCTACCTAATCCTTCCACTGCTATAATGAATAGGAAAGGTGATAAGGGGTCCCCCTGTCTCAATCCACGCAAGCTGTTAAAAGGGGTTGAGGGACTGCCATTGAGAAGGATGGAGAAATGCGGAGACGAGATAAAGGATCGCAGCCATTGTAGCCAGCGGTCATCAAAGCCAAAGGCGCGCATTACTTCAAGCAGATACTGCCAGCTGATCCGATCATACGCTTTGGATTAATCTAACTTGATTAATAATCCTTTACGTTTGTCCTTTTTTAATGAATGTATTTCTTCCTGGGCTACAACAATCCCATCCAAAATTTGTCGGCCTTTGACAAAGCCTGTCTGTTCCGGGGAGATTAAAGTTGACAGCAGAGGTTTCAGGCGATTTACCATAATAGTGGAAAGGATTTTATATATAACATTGCATAGAGCTATCGGGCGGAATCCTACCGGGGTATCTGCATTTCGCTGTTTTGAATACCATGAGTTCTTCATACCATGGGCTATTTTTATTTTATATTTATAGAGTTGTTTTTATTTTGTTATTATTATTTTTTTACTTTTTATTTTTATTTTCACGAGTTAAAATGTTTACATTACATTATATTAATTTTTTTATTCAATTTTATATTTCTATTATTATGTAATTTGACATAGTCAAAATGTTAAACATTACGTTACAACATCTCTACCAATCCATCTTAACTCTGCATCTACCAAGCCCCGAGAGGGATCAATTCTCTTTCCACTCTAAAAGAGTTGCATATCAAAAGATTTGATCCCTCTAGGAGCTTGGTAGATCAAGAGTTAAGATGGATCTAGGCTGGTTTAATTTCACCGCTACATTCCACATGAATACCATCGGTCAATACCATGGACCATTTTTATTTTTATTATTATTTTATTTTTTATTAGGCTAATTTTTTTAGTTATTTTTATTTTACTTTGACTAGTTAAAATGTTTATATTACAATACATTAATCTTTTTATTTAATTTTACTTTTAAAAATTTATTTTATTTTTATATCTATGTAATTTGACTTGGTCAAAATATTAAGCATTACATTACAACATCTCTCTACCATATTAGATTGGAGAGAGCCTATCTAGAAGCAACAAGAAAAGTAAAAATTAATATATGAAAATAAGTTAATACTCAATTAAAAAATAAATATACTCCAATACACATTCAATATAATTTATAAAACAAAAAAATACACTTCTCAATTAAAAATAAAAAATAAAAATTATAAAACAAAAAAATATACTTTTCAATTAAAAATAAAAAATACACACAGCATAGAAAAAACTAATAATAACCAAAACTAGAAAGAAACTTAATAATACACACAATATAACCATGGACCATAAGTCCATATTGTGTATATTATTAAATTTCTTTTTAGTTTTGGTTATTATTTGTAACTATCCGACTACTCGGAAAAGTTGTTTAGTAGCGGGACTGAAGTTGCGTCAGATCTGAAGTTAGGGATCGTAGAGGGCTTCGCTTTCCAGCCAAAATACTGGCGAGAAGTCCAGATCTTCTCCAAGATCTGCGGCAAAGGGGCATCGCGCTGGCTCAGAAGATGGGAAGACAGGGGCCCCCAGAGCCCCCACTTTCAAGCAAGTCACAATAGATAAGGGCAAGAGGCAGATGGAGGGTCTGAAAATCACCGGATCCTCAACCATCGGGGAGTTGCACAAAGGGCGGTAACTCGATCCCAAGCGATCGCACAGTCAAAACGACAGACGATACCACAAGAAAGCTAGATACAACCCCTAAACTGCCTTCACAGGAAGCTGATCCGCAAGAAGGAGGAACAGATCTAAACAACAATGCGAATAGCAGCCCTGATCTGAATAGATCAACTGCAAAGGAGTCCGGAGATACCGGCAACCACCCAAAATACCAAGGCAGATGCAAGCCGAAGGCTAACGAAAGCCTCAGGGTCATCATTAACGACCCAGATCTGCGAGCTTACAGGGACCACATGTCTGTTCACGCTGTGATCTGCAAGTTCATGGGTTTCTAGCCCAGTGAAAAAGCCCTCTGTCAATGGATCAAGCAAGTCTGGAAACCGAAAGGAGATGTGCAGTTGCACTTGGGCGCCAAGGGTTTCTTTACAGTAGTTTTCGCGAATCTGGAAGATAAGGATCGGATCTTCGAGGGAGGCCCGTACTTTTATGCCTTAGCAGGCCTCTACATGAAACCTTGGAAACCCAACTTTGCGCCTGAACAGGAAACGTTCACCCAAGTACCGGTTTGGATCCGACTGTACTCTCTGCCAATAGATTATTGGAGACCAGTAGCGCTGGAACAGATTGGAAACACCTTGGGAACTTTTGTTCGTGCTTCTGAAGCCACTCTTCAAAAAAGGTACACTTCCTATGCCCGCATTTATGTTGAAATGGATGTGTCTGGGTCTCTACATGAGGGTCTATGGTTGGAATACAGAGACGAAGCCTATTTTCAGACCATCGATTATGAGCAGATACCCTTCAGGTGCAGGAAATGTCACGAACATGGGCATTTAATCCGTGAGTGCCCGCTAAATAAACCAGCCGAGAATCCCAAAGAGAAATCTACCCCAGCTTCGGATGGATTTGTCTGACCCACTGGTAGACATCGGGCCAGTCGCAAAAATTCACCTAAATCGAACGATCCGCTCACCAGAACAGTGAACACCTTTGAAATATTAGGAGAAGACTCTCCTTTCGAATCCTAGCAGCAAAGCAACAAGCCATCAGAACAGAAGAACAAAGCAACCAATCAAGGGAACCCTTCAAGCCTTCAGATCCTCTCTCAGCCACATCGGAAGACAAGGCTGAGGAAGAGGATGAGGACATGGTCCTCAGCAAACTGGGCACGGAAGACCTGTTGAAATTTGGTTACCGGAGGACAGGTGGTTCCCTAAGGCTTTGATCTTTGGCCTAGGGAAAAGTGTCCAAAAGAATTTAATTTTTCTCCTAAAGTGACTTTATAAAGTTATAAAGTCAAATCTAATTTAAAAGTGACTTTAAGTGATAAAGTTACTAAAGTCTAATTTAAAGTGACTTTAATAAAGTCAATATAAAATTAGAAAGGAAAAAGTGACTTTGGAAATAAAAGACTAAGTGGGTCTTTATTAAAGTGGGGTGAATTAAAAAATAGAAAGTGAGATTTAAATGAGCATTTAATCTCGGCCCTAGATCTCAATCTATTTCAGCCATTGGATTTAGGGATTCCCCAAAAGTCACTTAGGGTTAGGTTAAAGGAGGAAAAGGAGGGAAAAGGTCATTCATTCTTTCATGAGCAGATTGGGAGAAGGAGAGAAGGAGAGCTAGAGATTTTTCTGAGCAGTGAGAAGGAGGAGGGCAGTAGTGAAGAGATTTCAACAAAGGTACAACAGCATTTATTGGCACACATACCGAGGCAGAAAATTTGTACAGCAAAGGAGAGGCAGTGTTTCCAAGTGAGGAGGCACAGAAATCGAGGAAGAGGGTACAGCAGCAAGCACGCACTCCAAGGCACAAAAATCAGGCACGCTTTTCAAGGAAGAGGGTGGATGTCATTTCTAGCACAAAAATCGAGGAAGAGGATAGCAGCTACAGCTCTGTTTTTTGGCACGGATTTCGAGAGAGGTTGCTGTACAAAATCTGTACAGTCCATACAGCAAAGTACGGTTGTTCTAGCACGCTTCCCGAGGTGGCTGTACAGCATTTAATGCTATCCTAAGGTGCTGTAAATTTTCTGTTTTATGTTGTTACTGATTTGGCACAATTTCCGAGGCGGTGTGCAAGCACGGAAATCGAGATAAGTCTGTAAATTGGTTGCTGGAATTTTTTCTGAGTTTTTCCTGTTTCACTGTAAAAAGCAATATTCAGAAAAATAAAAGAGAAGCTTTCGAACTGGTTTTCCCTAAGAGTTGTAGGGGGTTTTTCTAGGGTCATGTTGACCAAAAACATCAGTGTTAAATGTGTTGAATGGCTGTTTTATGCTTGTTGATTTTTTATTTCTGCATTTTCCAGCATTCTGTAAATTTTCCAGAATTTGTGTTTTCAGCAAAAATTTATTTTCCAGTTTGTTGAATGTAAGGATATGGGAAAGGGCATTTAACTATTTGGAGAAATAAGGTGAAACTGAAAACCGGGGTGGGCAAGAGGAAATTTCTACAAGACCTGGAATTAGGGGAGATTCTGGAGAAAGAAGGATTGGATCTGAATTCTATAGTGGAGCAATGGAAGCAGAAAGGAATAGACAAAATACCAGAGGAAGAAATCAATAGGGTGATCTACCTATTCCTAACCAGACAGGATGTAGCATTAAAGGGGATGAAACGAGGAAGAGAAGAAACCAAAGGCTTAGCCGTAAAATCACAAACTCTCCACCAAACACAAGTTAGTCTCAAGCACAGGAGGAAACAAGGAAGAAGATCCAATAATGATGCTCTTCATGAATTGGGTCAGATGTTGATTAATTCGAGAAAGATGAAAGCCCTTGAGGCTTTCTCCTTCTCATCTTAAGAACTCGTTAGCAATGAAAGTTCTCTCATGGAATGTAAGAGGATTGGGCAGCCTTAGGGAACAAAGGCTCCTGAAAAAGAAAATCATGCAAGAAAAACCAGACTTGGTTTTCCTCTAGGAGACCAAATGTACGAATCAGAAATTGGATGAGATGGGTAAACATCTAGGTAGACATCTCGAATACCTAGCAGTAGAAGGAAATGGCATGAGCGGGGGTCTTGCTACTTTTTGGACCCCAAAATCTCTTCATCTCCTTAATGCAGAAGCTACCAAAACCTTTCTACCCCTGGAAATGCAGGTCATAGGGGAGAAAGGAACCTTTTTGTTCACCAATGTTTACAGCCCTCAACGACAAGAGGAAAAACTGCTGCTACTCAGCAATCTAACCAAGTTACATCAGAGACACTTCAACTCTCGTGCCATTTATGGAGGCGACTTCAACATGATAACCTCTCTCAATGAAAAGAAGGGAGGAACACGAGCACTAGGAAATGATGCCATAGCCTTCAGGTCCTTCATTCGTGATGTCAACCTAGTGGATGTACAACCTCGTACTGGCACTTTCACCTGGACCAACAGAAGAGGAGGAGACAGGCTCATTGCCTCTAGGTTGGACTGCTTTCTGATTTCCGAAAGAATTCTCTTAGAAGGAAACATTATGAATTCTAATATCCTCCCCTTTGGAGGCTCGGACCACTGACCTATAACGCTCTAGGCTTCGATTATGGGCACTCCTAGAAACGGGCCTTTCCGTTTTGAAATTTTTTGGCTTTCTCACAAGGATTTCTCCAGCAATATTAAAACGTGGTGGAAATAACCCCTGCCTGTAGAAGGAATGAAAATGTTCAAGCTACAAGCAAAGCTTAAATTTATCAAGACCAAATTGAAGGCTTGGAATCGAGAAGTCTTTGGCAACATTTTTGTAGACAAACAACACCTTGAGCAACAGCTGGAATAAATCCATAACACTTGGATTCAAGGAAGCATATCGCAGGAGTCTATCAACACAGAGCAGGAACTCATGCAGAAATGGAATGAAAGATGCAAGCAGGAAGAAATTTTGTGGCGGAAAAAGTCACGAATTCAGTGGCTTAAGAAGGGAGAAAGGAACACAAAATTCTTCCATAGATCTTCTATGGACTACAGATGCAATAACATAATCACCAAGATCCAAGATGAGCAAGGAACTGTTTTCCAATTGCACCAAGACATTACTTGCCAACTCAGAAATCATTTCAAACTCATTGCCACTAAACCTAACGTGGAACGACAGGAAGCCATTAAAGAAGTAGTCTCTTCCATTCACATCCTCATTACTGAGGAGCAGAACAAAGCCCTGGAGAGATCGATCTCCCTACAGGAGGTGGAGGAGGCAGTCAAAGAGATGGCCAATGGGAAAGCTCCAGGGCCGAATGGTTTTACAGCGGACTTTTTTAAAGCCTGTTGGGATGTGGTTAAGGAAGACATCTGGGAGGTAGTGGAGGATTCTAGAACCTCAACTTCAATTCTGAAGTCCCTAAACTCCACGTTCATATCACTAATTCCCAAGGAAGTTGATGCATGTACCCCTGCCAAATTTAGGCCTATAGCGCTATGTAATGTATTGTACAAGATCATATCAAAAGTCATGGAAAATCGCCTGAAGCCTATTCTCCCTCAAATTATCTCCGAGGAACAGTCAGGTTATGTGGAAGGTAGACAAATTATGGAAAATGTGCTACTGGCCCATGAGAGGATCTACACGTTGAAAACACACAGAAAAGTTGGCATGATAATTCAATTGGATCTCTCCAAGGCGTATGATAAGGTTAGTTGGGAATATCTGGAAGCCGTTATCAAAGCTTTTGGCTTTGGTAATAAGTGGATCGCCTAGACTTTAGCTCTGATTAAATCTCCCAGTCACTCCATTTTGATCAATGGAGCCCCCTCTCAGCCTTTTTACCCTTCAAGAGGCATCAGGCAAGGGGACCCCATTTTTCCCTTCCTTTTTCTCATTTTGATGGAGGGCCTTAGCTGCCTCATCAAGTCAGCTAAGGATAGGAATGTGATAAAAGGCCTCCAACCCTTAAGAAATTTTTCGGCCACTACCCATCAACAGTTCATGGATGATACTATGCTACATGGAGTCCCGACCGTAAAGGAAGCTAGAGGTTTCAAGCAACTTCTAAACTTGTTCAGTCACGCCTCGGGTATGGACTTTAACTTCGATAAATCCTCTATTTTCTTTTTCAAAATGCATTAAGCTATTAAGAGGCATTTGACCAGCATCCTGGGTTTCAAGAGAAGTAGTCTCCCATCCAAATACCTAGGCATTCCCCTTATAGACAAATCGTGGCATAAGTGTCACTAGGAGAAACTTCTCTCAAAACTGGTAGACAGGTGCAGTCATTGGACCAACCGGGTCCTCAACCTGGCTGGTCGTCTGGTCATGACGAAGGCCATTCTCCAGGCTATACCTCACTATATGCTCTCGATCCTTCCAGCTCCTAAAGGAGTGCTTCAGAAAATCAGGAACATCCAACGAAATTTTCTTTGGTCTGGGACCTCAGGGAAGCCAAAGTGGGCGCTGGCAGCCTGGGACAAACTTTGCAAGCCTAAAATCTATGGCGGGCTAGGATTAAAGGATCTAAGCTCTACCAATAGGGTGTGCGGTGCTAAACTCTGGTGGAGGTGGCTCTCAGAACCACAGACCCCATGGGCATGCCTTTGGAAAGCCAAATATGCGGCGCAATGGCAGCTTGAGGAGCTAGTAAGAATAAATGGCACCCCTGCAGGCTCTCCCATATGGAACCTTGCCCAAGCCAACCAGAACATCATACAAGACAACTATTTTTGGGAGCTAAGGAATGGTCACCATGCTCTTTTCTAGGAGGGTGCCTGGCACCAAATCTCGAAAATCGAAAATCCTGACCTACAACCTCTGCAGCAATGGTTTCAGAACAATGGAAAACTGAAAGTGCATCATTATTGGGCTAGTAACAAAGACCAGCAATTTTGGAGAACTTGGACTCTTCTCCCCCCCTCCTCTGGATGAACACCTGAGGAATCTCCTCAATACCCTCAATACTATCCTCGGGAAGATACTAATCAGGGCAATACAAGGGTCAGACATCCTACGCTGGGGTAAGCTTACCAGAGGGTCATTTAACCTCAAAGAAGCCCACTCCTATTTGGAAAATAGGAACGTTGATGATAAGGTGTTCTCGCATGATAATGTATGGGAATGCAACCTTTGGCCCAAAATCAAAACCTTTCTATGGCTTCTTCAGAATGGAAAAATCTTGACGTGGGAAAATCTTTTAAAGAAAGGGTTCATAGGACCCTCTCAGTGCCCCTTATGTGAACAACAGGAGGAGAAAATGAATCATTTTCTCAATTACTGTGTATGGACTAGCCACCTTTGGGATTGGATACAAAGCATATTCCACCAATTGGACAGAAATAGAAATTCCATTCACGAAACAGTCACCCACTGGCGCTCAAACTATTCCAATAGAAATATGGTAAATAATCTTTGGAGGCTCAGTCTGAGTTTCTTAATCTAGACAGTATGGAGGGAGAGAAACAATTGCATTTTTAACAAACGTAGCTTCAGACAGATCGACGAAATAAAAACTATTATTATGCAAGGCCTAATAGAGACTACTCTCACCTGGTGTAAAGAAGAAAAATTCGAGTCGCTGTCTCCTAATGACCTCAGAATTCTGGCTATTTTTGGTCTCTCTGAGACGGCAGAGCGTTATATACAGGAGCACGCTCGTCGACCTCCACCCTCTCCTACAATATGGCATTGTCCTCCTCCAGGTTATTGCAAATTCAATTTCGACGGGGCCTCCAAAGGCAACCCAGGCCCTGCTGGCATGGGAGGCATCCTGCGCAATGAAAAGGGAGAAATTATGCATATCCTTTGTAGAAATCTAGGAGGAGCTACGAACAATGATGCGGAGTTCACAGCTCTAGAACCAGGGCTAAGGCTTTTAATACGACTCGGCAGAGGGTTGACCATTGTAGAAGTCGATTCCTAGCTCGCCATAACAACCATTCAGAAAATTCAGCATGGAACTAAGACCGGTAAGGCGATTAAACACTGGCGTCTAGCCGCAGTCATAGAGCTTATAGCGCAGCGCCTTGCCTCCCTCGGTGCCATCATCTTTCAAGAAGTTCTCCCAGACCACCTTGCAAATTTGCGGTAGATAACCCAACTAACGCCCTGGACACTGTTGGCTAGATCTACCGCATGCAAAGCTTAGGGATCAATGCTGCAGCATTTTGAGGCACGACTTAACTGCTGGTACTACCGTGGGGACAGACGGCAGCCTATCCATCATCAGCAGATCATGAATAACTGTCTCATGATAAATTATATCAGATGGCACAGTGTGGTAAAAGTACCAAGCTATTCTTGGGTTCGGCAGTCCATTATGAGAAAGGACAACTGTAAATGATTCGTTCCTTACAATGGATTAAGAGGAGATCTTAAGCGCGTGATCGGTTTTCTTAGGGGATGGAGATCTCCGTTCAGGACCCCGGCTTTAGTGGGTGAATCAAACGGCGATCTGCCTTGCATCATCACTTCGATTGGATATCCTGGAGCATTTATCACTCCACCTCCCGACATTCTATTTATGTGGATCTTTGGTCCCTCAATCTTATTTATTCCTCTCATTTCACTCTTAGTGGTGCACTATCCTTGCTCTAAACCTAGGTTATACTCGGCTCCTCTCAGTTATCTCTCAGATCTCCTTTACCTGGAATCCATGGCTGATATCAACCTCCACAGCATTAAAGCTTCGCAGGCCCTCAAGCGGGCCAAGGATAGTTATGAAGCTTCGGTTTCGAAATGGGGGAAAAAAATGATTGAATTGCTGAAAGAAGAGGTGGAACTCTCCCAGGCTCAGACTGACGACAATGCTATCAGTGAAGAGGTCGACTGGTTAGTCGACCTCGGGACACCTTCCACTTGCCATACGCAGTTCTTGTAGACCCAAGTGGTGGCATGGCAAATGAAAACCATGCTAGTGAAGGCAATTTCCATGCAAGGTGCCGTGGTCAAAGAAACCCTTGCAGCTACCTCCATGGCATCGACTAGGAATACCGCGCGGCTGGACAAAATGGAAATTGCCTTTAACTCACTCACAGAGGAACTTCATAAGCACGGCAAAGCTCTGGACAGTTTTGTTCGGCGTTTTGACATCTATCTCCGCCATGTCCTCAACGTGTCCATTAAAGTTCCAACGGATGACTCGTAGACCACTATCATCCGGCGTTTCAAGCCCAGAACTCAATCGAAAGGTGACGAGGCAGCAAATCCAAGCATGGGTGGTCATTCTGGAGCTTCGACTCCCACTCAATAATGTTTATGCTCTCTCTTGGGTTTTATGTTTGGTCTGTATCTATCAATAGGTGTTTTTCTATGTCTATATTTTCTACTGGTCGCATTCGATATGTAATAGGGATCCTCCGGCCGTTAGAGTTTTTTTGGTGAATGTCTCTAGTCTCTTGGGTAGCCCTGCGTGGTGGACCTATCTTTGTGGTTTTTGCTTTCTCGCTCTTATGTAGCCTGGATTTTCATAGTCCATGTTTCCTCAATCTAACAGTCTGCTCATTAAGGAGCAGGCCTGTGGCGATATATGGTTGATTGCTTTCAGGCCTTTGTACTCTTTTGTAATCTCTGGTTCATAATATAATATATTGATACTGACTTACAAAAAAGAAAATAATAAGAATGTAGTCAATTACAAATAGTCATCATTGTGATCAATCTCAAATTATTTTCTTTTACTATTCTTATTGTCACCCTTGTTAGTTTTGTCATCTTTTCATATCGATTATATGAAAAGGACAATTGAAATAATAAACCATTTAAATATTTAGCTTGAACTATTGTACTAAACATCATACATTGTCTCTCTTGCTCTTCAATATTAATAGGTTGATTTACTATAACACAAATATTAATGTACATTGTTAATAATTTAGTGTGCTTACACTGAAATCAATGCACAATCTTGATCGAATCACTTTAAAATTAAAGTACCATCAATTTATATCCAATTACATCAAATCAGAAGTCAACGTCTACACTAAAATAGTTGCACCTAATGAAAACAATCAAATAAGATTACAAAACAACATCTACACTGAAATCAATGCATCTAATTTAGGTAATCAAATAAGATTATAAATCAACATCTACACAAAAATCAATGGATATAGTGCAAGTAAGAAAATAAAATTAGAAACCAACATCTACACGGATATCAATGCATCTAGTGCAAGCAATCAAATAGGATTATAAATCACCATCTACTTCCATACCTCCCCCCTCGAACTACATCTCTCCTTCCGTCCATCTCTCCACTCTGTCACATCCTCCCTCTTCCTTCCTCTCTCTCCATTTCTTTCCCACATATATATCTCCCTCTCTCTTCACCATCCAACTATGTTACTATATCCCTCCCCCTCTCCTTCTGTCCTCCCTTCTCTTCTCTTCATATCTCCTTTATCTCTTTGTCTTACCTCAAAACATATACACACTCTCTCCATATCTCCCTTGTCACTTCATCTTTGTGTCCACTTCTTACTCACTATTTATTCCTTCTTCTCTCCCTCTCTCCCCCTCCAACTCCATCTCTCCTTCTATCTCCCTCCCTCTCTCGTCCTCTCTCTCATCCTCTCTCTCTCTCTCTCTCTCTCTCTCTCTTTGCCCTCCAATTTTCTCTCTTCCCCCATAACTCTCTTCCTCTTTCTCATGTCCTCTCTTTTTTCCTTCCTCTATACTTTCCTCTCTCTCTCTCTCTTTGCAATCCAATTATCTCTCTCTCTCTCTCTCTCTTCCCTCAAATCCTCTTTCCTCCCCCAACACTCTCTGTCTCTCTCTCTCTCAACATCTACACTAAAATCAATTCATATAGTGCAAGAAAAATAGGACTAGAAATCACCATCCACACTGAAATCAATGCATCGAGTGCAAGAAATCATCTTCCCTCTCTTCCCCCTCCAACTCCATCTCTCTTTCCCTCGGTCTCTCCTTTACACTGAAATCAAAATCTACACTGAAATCAATGCATCTAGTGCAAGCAATCAAATAGGATTATAAATCACCATATACTTCCCTATCTCCCCCCTCGACTACATCTCTCTTTCCCTCCATCTCTCCACTCTCTCACATCCTCCCTCTTCCTTCTTCTCTCTCAATTTATTTCACACATATATATCTCCCACTCTCTTCGCCCTCCAACTATGTTACTATATTCCTCCCTCTCTCCTTCTCTCCATATATCCTTCTTTATCTCTTTATCTCACCCCAAAACATATACACACTCTCTCCATATCTCCCTTGTCACTTCATCTCTCTCTCCACTTCTCACTCTCTATGTATTCCTTATTCCCTCCCTCTCTCCCCCTCCAACTCCATCTCTCCATCCTTCCATCTCTCCTTCTATCTCCCTCCCTCTCCCCTCCTCTCTCTTTCTCTCTCTCTCCCTCTCTCTCTCTCTCTCTCTCTTTCTCTCTCTCTATATCTCTTTCTTTTCCCTCCAATTTTCTCTCTTCCCCCGTAACTCTCTTCCTCTCTCTCATGTCCTTCCTCTCCTACCTTCCTCTATTTTTTCCTCTCTCTCTCTCTCTCTCTCTCTCTCTCTCTCTCCAATCCTCTTTCCTCCCCAACACACACACACACACACTCTCTCTCAACATCTACACTAAAATCAATGCATATAGTGCAAGAAAAATACGATTATAAATCACCATCCACATAGAAATCAATGCATCGAGTGCAAGAAATCATCTTCCCTCTCCCCCCCCTCCAACTCCATCTATCTTTCCCTCCCTCTCTCCACTCTCTCACATCCTCTCTCTCTTCCTTCCCCTCTATCCCTTTCTCTCACACATATATCTATCTCTATATCTCCCTCTCTCTCCCTCTCCTCACCCTCTAACTATGTTACTATATCCATCCCTCTCTCATTCTCCCCCCATTCCCTCCATCTCTCCTTATTTTTCTCTTTATCTCACCCCCAAACATACACATACTCCTCTATTTCTCCCTTTTCACTCCCTCTCACTCTCCACTTCTCACTCCCTATGTAAATACATTACACTAGATCCAGAGCTTGATATTATCTATATTTACACTAAAATCAATGCATCTAGTGCAAGTAAGAAAATAAGATTATTAACCAACATCTACACTTATATTAATGCATCTAGTGCAAGCAATCAAATAGGATTAGAAATCACCATATCAAAAGTTTACATTACTATGGATCTATCAAAAATTTATATTAAAAATCACCATCCACACTGAATCAACGCATTTAGTGCAAGAAATCATCTTCCCTCTCTCCCCCATCCAACTCCATCTCTCTTTCCTTCCCTCTCCACTCTCTCACTTCCTTTCTCTCTTCCTTCCCCTCTATCCCTTTCTCTCCCACATCTATCTCTCTCTCTATCTCCCTCTCTCTCCCTCTCTTCACCCTCAAACTATGTTACTATATCCCTGCCTCTCTCATTCTCCCCCCATTCCCTCCATATCTCCTTATTTTTCTCTTTATCTCACCCCAAAACATACACATACTCTCTCTATTTCTCCCTTGTCACTCCCTCTCTCTCTCCACTTATCGCTCTCTCTATGTATTTCTTCTTCCCTCCCTCTCTCACCCTCCAACTGCATCTCTATATCCCTCCCTCTCTCCTCCTATCTCCCTCCCTCTCTCCTCCTCTCTCTCTTCCTTCCTCTCTCTCCCTTTATCTCCTACCTCCTTCTCTCTTCCCCCATCTCTCTTCTCTCTCTCTTTTCCCTCCAACATAAAATGAAAGAGAAATAGAAAAATATGGTATCTGGCCCATTGTGTTAAATTTATATATGTAGGGAGGGAAGTGATTTTTCATTAGGGCCCACATTAGATTAATTAGGTTAAATTTTAAATGTTAAATATTAAACATTATTTTTACATTTACATTTACATGTTTATTGTTACCTGAGATAGGCAATGCATATAGTGTAGTCAAATACCAACGTACTGATCCAAATTTATTAAATTTAATAATATTAATATTATAATATAATAATGTGAATATTAGAATTAATAATAATATTAATATTAATATTAGATTTAATAATGTTTTTTTGGCATGGTATTAATAATAATTTGGCCCATGGTATTTAGCTCAGGATTCACCTAAATAAAACCACTTTTTGAGTGTTCCTAAATATAAATAGGATTATGGAGTAAATATAAAAAGACGTTTTATTTATTTACCATATATACGGTTTATTTATATTTTATTTATTTACCATACCTCTTATAAATATGGTATTTTTCCCATGGTATTAAAGTGGTCACATGACATCTACACATCTATATAGACTCCGACATATCAAAAGTTTACATTACTCACATTACATCTACACATCTATATACACTCCAACATATCAAAAGTTTACATTACTCACATTACATCTACACATCTATATACACTCCGAAATATCAAAATTTTACATTACACACTTTACATCTACACATCCCTATATACTGGGCTATAGAGCGCCTCTTGGCGCAATTATTTATTAGAGATTAGGGCATGAGGGTTTAAAGAAAGGAGGAAGATGTAATAAATAAATTATTAAAATTAGAAAACAAGGAGAGGGCGAAGCTAGGAAGGGTTAGATTGGGGTTGGAGGAAAAGCCCTTAGATGATAGGAAGTGGATGATGGGCTTCTAGGACTGGTTTGATTCGTAACCATCATCAGAATTAAAGTTATTAGGATGCTTCTCAATTTCTAAGGTAGGCTTCCGGAATGATTTGGAATGGAAAGGAGCAGAAGCTAAGATTATGGATTTACCAAAATATATGAGTTGTTTAGTAGCATGGGTGTGTTCAACAATGATTGATCTTGCTAGGAGTGGCTTGATTGGTAACCATGATCACAATTAAAGTTATTAGGATGTTTCTCAATTTCTAAGATAGGCTTCCGGAATGATTTGGAATGAAAGGGAGAAGAAGCTAGGATTATGGATTTACCAAAACATATGAGGTGTTTGGTAGCATGGGAGTCTTCAACAATGATTTATTTTTCTATCTGGTTGTGGTTAGTGTCAACCATATGTTATTTTAACTGAGGTTTGAAGGATCTACCGATTTGTCTTATGTAGTATTTTCCACAGGAGTAAGGATCTCATAAACTTTGGGCCCAACATAGGGATTATTTTTGTAAAATGATTCAAATTTACAAATATTTAATAGATTCCCAAAAATTTGACAAATTTTAGAGTTCTCCTTATCCTATTCAATTTAAAGAATATAACACATACCCAACAACAACAATAGAGAATGGAAAATTTGAAACAATTATAAATACAATTTGTAGAAATTAGATGAAACTTGTGCAAATAAATATTAAAATCCATGTGATGGGCCATTTAAAAGTAAAACATTCATAAAAAAGGGCACTCATCAAATTTAACCCCTGATGGATGTGGTTCACCAAATGTGAGAGATTTTGTCAGTTTGATGCAATGAAAAACAATAAAAAATGAGGATTTTTAATTTTTAATTTTTAAAATAGAAATGATCAATACACAAACATATTTCACAATAATAATTAAAAAAATCAAATCTATAACAAATCTATATTTGCATATAAACATTTACATTTCACTATAGTGTTTAGGTTGTAGTGACTAGTTTTATTAGTGTATGTTCTACCACTCAAGAATCATTGAAACCAATTCTATTACATTTGGTGTAATTAGCAACAAAAAGAAATTGGTACAATTATTTAGCAAAAGGAAGTTAGACATATAAGTTTTATTGACTAGTGTAGATTTTCACTGTAGTTAGAAGCTTAGATGCCACTTTATAAGCAAAACCATAATCTTAATTAAATAGATTTTTAATCTCAATCTTCTTGGCTATAAGAATGTGATTGTTAATCTCAATCTTCTTGGATGTAAGAATTTTAACTTCGATAAATGTTACTAAGTTTTAAAATTATAACCAGAATGATTATTTTTAAGGGGTGAATGTTTCCATGGTTAGATACATTAAGTGGTTGAGAACTTTTGGAGACCTGTGTAATATGATGATGATGATGATGATGATGATGATGTTGATGATGATCGTTAACCTGGACCTAAAGAAAAGAGTTATTTAATTTGATTTAGGATTTTATTCCTATGCTTAAAAAGCTTGGAGAGAAGCCTCCCGAGCTCACTATAATTTTGACATCTTAAAAGGCTAGGAAGGTCAGTATTGCAACAAAGATTATGAAATTTATCTCTAACGTGGTTGAAGATCCATATAGATGTTTTGGGTGAACACTTCACCCATTTTCAGGAAAGAGAAGCTATCCGTGTGATATGAAGAGTGCAGATCAAGAGTATATAAAGGAAATTTTAGTAGTTGGAGAAGGTCCATGAAATATGATTCAAATTTGAATTTTTAAATTAAAAAATAAAAAATTTTAGATTAAAAATTATAAATAAAAATTAAAATATTTAAATATAATAAATACTTATTAGGGGGTTATTACGAGGTCAATGAAATATGATTCAAATTTGAATTTAAAGTAAGAATTAAAAATTTTAAGTGTTAACAATTAAAAACAAAATAAAATAATAATTACAACTATAATTAATATAAAATAATAATTATCGATTAGGGGTAAGGGAATTGGGGTATTGGATTAGTGATCTAGCATTTAGGCGATAAAAAATAATATAAATTAAGTAAATTAATGATTATTGACTAAATTAGATAATTATTAATTTAATTAGGATTGGATTATGGGAAAATTAATATAAATGAATTAATCAAGGGATACTAAGGGAACTAGCCGTTAGGGAAGGGAAAGATAGAGGGTTTAGGATTAAAAGAAAAGGAATAACTAAAATAAGAAAATGAAATGTTTTATGATGGTTGAAATTAAGCTATACGAATTTAAAAATTAAATATTAAAGTTAAATTATTATTATTTTTAAATTATTAATTATTAAATTTAGATGAGAATTAAAATAAAAATTATTTATTAGAGATTAGGGTATAACGGTTTAAAGAAGGGAGGAAGATGAAATAAATAAATGATTAAAATGAGCAAACCAAGAGAGCGGGGATAGCTAGGAAGGGTTAGAATTGGTGTTGGAGGAAAGACCCTTAGATGATAGGAAGTGGACTGTGGGCTTCTAGGAGTGGCTTGATTGGTAACCATCGTCACAATTAAAGTTATTAGGTTTTTTCTCAATTTCTAAGGTAGGCTTCCAAAATGATTGGTTGGAATGAAGTGGGGCGGAACCTAAGATTATGGATTTACCAAAATATATGAGGTGTTTGGTAGCATGGGAGTGTTCAACAATGATTGATTTTTCTATCCCATTGTGGTTAGTGCCAACCATATGTTCTTTTAACTGAGGTTTGAAGGATCTACTAATTTTTTTTTAAGTAGGATTTTCCATAGGAGCAGGGATGTCATAAACTCAGGGCCCAACATAGGGATTATTTTTGTAAAATTTTTCAAATTTCCAAATATTTAATAGTTTCTCAAAAATTTGACAAATTTTAGAGTTCATCTTTATCTTTTTGAATTTAAAGAATATAACACATACCCAACAACAACAATAAAAAATGAAAAATTTGCAACAATTATGAATACAATTTGTAGAAATTAGATGAAACTTGTACAAATAAATATTAAAAGTCTTGTGATGGGCCATTTAAAAGTAAAACCGTCATAAAGAAATTTCCTTGACTAGTAGGGGCACTAGTCAAATTTAACCCGTGATGGTTGTGGTTCAGCAAATGTGAGAGATTTCGTTGATTGGTAGGGGAACCCATAAAATTTAACCCCTGATGGTTGTAGTTCACCAAATGTGAGAGATTCTATTAGTTTGATGCAATGAAATACATTCAAAAAAATTGTCTAACGTTCCATTCAAATTTATTATTTTTTATTATTTCAATGAACATACTTTTTATTTGAATAAAAAATATAATAAAATTTAACACTCTATAAATCACACTCTGTTGTGCCACACCACCACGATTGTTATCGATGGCACGTCACACTCTAGTATGTCTCCGAGTCACTTACTATGCCATGTCGCTCCGCCCCAGATTAACACGATGAACTAGCCACACATGGAATTAGCCACACATGGTTCCGCTGGTTTGCAATAATGGAGTTTGATTCACACACTTAAATTTTCGATGTGATACCACTGTTACATGCATATGGAGAATTCAATGATCACAAAATGTATTATGCGATGATTTTATTAAACAATGAAGTAAGAAATTATATAATCAGATAAAAGGGAGATAGTTGTTTCTTCGTAAATAAAAATAATGGGAATACGTAATCTATTTCCTAATCATAACTATATACAATAATCCTAAAAGATTACAACAGAAAGAAAGATTATAGAAATAGAAGCTATGGGCACAAGATTCGAACCTGAATCAGCATAGGAAACAAAATTGAATCCTATATTAGAGAAATTTAAAGTAAAAGTGGTGGAATGCATGAATGGAGACGTAAGAGTAATGGGAATGTGATAGCTGTAAATATCGATAAAAAATTAAATTATAGGAATCTAATGATCCAAGTATCTCTTGTTTCCTCTCCAATTCTGTAAACAACAACTCATGTTTTCTCTTCAATTTTTTAAACAACAACTCATGTTTCCTCTTCAATTTTGTAAACAAAAACTCAACGGAATTAAAGAAAAGGGGGAGATTAATACTCTCGATGGAATGAACACATGGGAGGAGGGAAATACTCTTGATGGAATGAACGCATGGGAGGAGGGTAATACTCTTGATGGAATCAACGTAGGGGAGGATGAGAATAATCTTGATGGAATGAATGTAGAGGAGGAGGGGAATACTCTCCGTAGAATGAATGCAGAGGAAGAGGGGAATAATCTCGATGGAATGAACACACGAGGGAATATTCTCGACATAATGAACATAGGGTAGGAGGGGAATACTCTAGACGAAATGAACACAGGGGGGAATACTCTCAACATAATGAACATAGGGGAGCGGGGTAATACTCTCGACGGAATGAAAGCAGGTCGACGTAATGAAATTCCATGAAATTGAAATTCAATTGAAATGAGTGGAATTCTGGAAGAAAAAACTATCAAACCCAAATTGGGGCATTTTGACCTACCACACGCAGAGGATTTTTCACTGTACATATAATTTTTAGAGGAAAGTAAATTTGGTTAATGGGTGAATCTAAATTTTACATTGCAGTTGATCGATGGAGGATCTAAATTTCAAATTTCTGAGACTTTGTATACAGAGGAAAACCCACCATTGGTAGGTGACACTTCGGCCTCTGTGTGGCTACGTAGTGGGTGAGTGTCACTTTGGCCTTCATGTGGTGTCGTGTCATGTAAAAAAAAGAGCTGAATAGAGTTAACAGTGAGAGTGAAACGACAATAGACGTTTTCCGAATGAGAAATGGTAAACGACGAACGAACGTTAACAGTGACACCTTTTCATTGGGATGGGATGGGACCCCCTCTCTAGAAGGGAGTTGCCATTAGCGATGGAGCGCGAAACATGAACGGTGTTTCTTCTACCCGTTAACTCACTCATTTTTTTATTTTTCATTAAAACGGTTAAAATGGGTGTCGGGGTCATCAAATCCAATGGATATTTAGTTTTATAATTCCCAATATGGAAGATTCATAATGGTGGACATTGAAATTTATTATTATATTATTTCAATGACTTTTCAATTTAAGTTAAATATGCATATTTTTTATTTTAATAAAAATTAAATTAAAAATATAATAAAGTTTTTTTTTAAATTTAAAATTACAATTAATAATTATTTTAATAATAAAATGATTAAAATAAATCAAAATCAACATGTTTAGAATGAAAAATTACGGTCCATAATAATGGTTAATTAAGCTTAACCATGTTGAACAATTATGCTCATAAATGAGTCAATTATGGTCAATCAATATCAACATGGTTAGAATGGTTAGAATGGTCAACCATTATTGTCACTAATTACACTCAACCATTATATTTAATCATCATTAATTGTGATCAACCACGATCAACCATTATCAAATATGGTCAACCATGTTCAACTATTGTTAATGAGAATATGTCACCATCACCCATTGTCAATCGTGGTTGAAGATGGTCAACCATTATCAACCATGATCAAGGTATCTATGGTTGAATATTGTCAACCATGATCAATCATGGTCATCTTTGGCTAACCATAGTCAACCTAGAATGGTCGAACATGGTCAACCAAGGTCTCTATGGTTGAATATGGTCAATAATGGTAAACCCTCTTCAACCATGTTCAAATCGATCAACCATATCAACCATTAATGTAACCTTTCTTGTAGCATTAATGTAACATTAGAATTAACATTAATTTAAGTGTGACCATGGTCAACCTCATCAATCGTGATGAACCTCATAAACCCTCGTCAACCATGGTCAATGAATCCACCCCACAAATCAATTCTAACTAGAAAAACATAACCACATTTACTATTGTGGATGATATACATAGATGGACAACTTTTTTCACCTCTTATACGTCAATGAGTGTATGAAAATTAGGTCAAGAAGTTGTAACTAACACAACCATATACATAAATGGACACAATTTCTCACTTCTTATACGTGAATGAGTGTATGAAAATGAGTTCAATCAATTGTAACTAGCACAACCACCGTTTACTAATATCTCAATGAATCCACCCCACATGCCAATCGTAATTATCCGGATTTTATGCAAGAACGCAACGGAATACATAAATAACCATGAACATGGAGATGAAATGGAAATAATTCTTCATTTCATTAATATCAACTAACAGAAATATGCCTATAGGCATTATGGAAAGAAAATAGCTAGGGTGTTGGAAGCGAATCTCTGAGAAGAGATGTGATGGATACAAACCTATGAACTATGTTACAATGAGGCTCGAGGGCCTATTTATTATTGAGACACAATGGAGAACTCTAAAATTCCAAAAACCTAACCCTAGGAGATGAAGCGCCAAAACTATGGGCCCCGCTTGGGTAAATTGGTGGTTCAACTTCCCGGGGACGTAACTTTAGCATCCGATCTCCATTTGACGCGCTCAATAGCTTGCGAGAAATCTCTGTCCAAGGAGTAAAACTTTTGAACAAGAAACATTGGTCCATGGACCCATATTACTCTCCGGTTTCCAAAAAAAACGTCGTTTAGGGCCTCAAAACGACTGCGGGAAGTTCGGGACCCGAAAAACTACTAAAAAATAGTAAGTTTTGTTACAACTTGAAAACTAAAAGAACTAATGGTGGGGGTTCAAATGGAATAGGTGGGTGGCCACCAATATCCACCTAGATCATTAAGGCCCCAAAATGGCTCCGAGGAGTGGAGGATTTGAAAACTTGCTAAAAAATAGTAAGTTGTGCTAAATGTGAAAAGCTACAAGAATTGATGGTGCTTGGTCCAAATGGAATAGGTGGGTGGCCACCGATATCCACTCGGATCATTCCTCCCTCCTTAGGAATCAATTTTCCCCATTTCATTGAGATCCTCCATGAGATAAGGCAAATTCTATTGACCTAAGTATTAGATGTGTTGAGGATGTCATGTACCTACGGGTGGACATGCTTTGGGTGCGTTTAGTAAATTTGGTTTCTTTATCAACCTCGAGACGAGTACATGTTTGGATTACGTATGTGTAGGCTACGGGATGTATGGAAACATTATGTGGTGGTGTGTTTGGGAGTCGGATCAATGGAGTGCTTGGCCTGACAGTGTAGAGGAACCTCTATGGGTGAGGAGAAAAATGTCATCGTATTCCTCCATGACTTTGTCCATCTGCTATAGTCGTGCAAGGGAGCCCCTGTTTTCGAGGTTGTGGCCACAATATTCTTCTTTCCTTGTGAGTGAGTTGTAAGGGAAAACGAATTCGCTGGTTTGGGAAACATTCTTACTGCGTTGTTTTGCGGTAGTCAAAGAGATGACAGGGGAGGCGGTACTACCTCTAGTATCATGTACAACTTATTTCCCAAAGTAATAATAACAACACGAGGCCTAGAATCATACACGGCATGTCGCCTCCACAAGTATGGTTGGCCCAATAATACATCACCTACATCAAGAGGAGCAACATCACACAATACCTCATCCATGAATGGCTTGATACTATACGGAAGGCGGCACACTGGCCGCGGATGCGAGAGATTTCTTCTCGGGCGGAGCCACTCGATGGTATACGGCTGTGGGTGTGCTATGGTCGTTAGGGCTGAGCCTCTTCATGGCCTCTCGCTGAAATGAGGTTCTTTTGGATTTCGTTATCGACGAGAAATTGCGGTGGAGAACCCTTCACCCACATCTACGACCCTGGGAAGAGGCGCTCCCCCCTCCTCATGGACCCTCCCTCTAGATTTTGGTGGTAGAAACAATGGCAATGGGATCCACATCAATGATCCGCTTCCCGTTTTTCATTTCATTTCTCCGGTTCCAATTCGGGATCGAGAAAATGCATCCGATTCGAGTGCCTTTAGTTCGACCACTCAAAGTACCGTTTGGCTCGACACTCATTTGTGCTTTGTGAGTGGGGGTCGTTATGAAATTCACACCATTTCCTTTGTTTTCTTTCTTTGGATTTGTGGTGTTGTTCGAGTCGCATTGATTTGGTCTTGCCCCTTTTTTCTTCGGTTTGGGGGCACCTTTCGAATTCGCAGATCCAAAGTCTCTCTTCTTCTTCTTAAATTTCTGCTCGATCATGGCGGCATAGTGATATGCCATGCCAAGTGATGTAATGTCGAGGAACTCCATTTCCTCCTGAATGTGTTTGTGCAGAAAACCACGATACTTGAGCACCAAATGTCTCCAATGAAAAATTTGGGAGAAATGTGTGAATCCCACGACTTAAAAATTTTCAATGTCTAAAATTGTAATCTACAAGCTCCACAACCGATATGGATCCTTCATTTTTAAATAAAAAATAACAAAATATTGGCTTCATTGGGCATGTCATACAAAGGAAGCACAACTTTATTCAACTACTTATAATGGGAATGGTTTTGTTGTTGAACATGAAGACCATGGATCCGAAATATCGCATCGATGGCCTTCAAGATGAAAATGCTTCTTCGTAGGAGGAGAATGAATATCTAATGCATAATTTTACAATTTTGAAAAAAAAAAATAGATGTGCATGATTTGGAGCAGGAATACTTTGGGTCCCATACTTCTTAAAAAAAACCTGGAAGTCTGCAGTGAATATCAAAAAAGACCCGTTGCTTAGGGAGATCAAGTTCAAATTTTATGGAGGTGCTAAAGGTGATTTGAGAACTTCACACTAAAGTTAGAATCAAATTCGGCACTAAAGTTAGAGTTATATTCGACGCTAAAGCCATGGTGTTGTGGAGTTCTCATGTTTTGGTTTATCTGGATTGTTGTATGGATTCGAAGTTGAGTGGGGCGGATCTATGAATTAATATAGCACATGGCCTAGTGGTCCTTGAACCAAAATGTGGATCACCGTAAATCCACTAGCCTAGTAACCCCTGAGCTAGGGCTCGTGGGTTGTGGTAAATCGATCATTGTGTTTCCTTAGTGGGCCTAGAAATCCTCGACCGGTGAATGGTGGGATATACAATAAATACTAGAGGTGGTTTTCTCTCCACTCGGGCCTAGCAATCCAAAGCTTTGGATTGCAGGGTAAATCCGGAGATTATGAATTAGTTTAGGGCTTACTGACATTCGGATTGTGGGTTGCAGTAAATCCTGAGAGATTAGGAGATAGGATAATTTCTCATGATTAGGCAATGAGAATTCGGTGATATCCATGCTTTTGTTAGCCTAGTGATCGAGTGTAGATCATGGTAAAACTTGGTTTATGATTGATGAGGGTGAGGTGGTTTAGCCTCAGGCTACCTTGGTTGGTTTTTTAGCTTGAGTCCCACATTTATGTTTGGAATATGGCACGGAGGTTATTGTCTTAAGAGATATTTGGCTCAGTTAATCTATGGCCAAGTGGAACGTGAAAGTCCCATCTCTGATTGGTTTTTACACTGATTAATGAGAAGCTCAATACTTTGGTATTTGGTATGAAAATGTACTAGTTATTATGTGGATTTCATTGATGTTATATCCATGGTATTTCTTTTTCTATTATGTTGCTTATAATCTAGTATTTTATCAGTGATGGTGTATGGCTCTATCTATGTTTTTTTCTATAAATGAATGCACAATGTATCTTTGGTCAAATAGATTGTATTGCAAATAATGATGTAAGGGAGCAATGATTCTTCAATATTCTCAGTTAAGTATTATACCCCCCATGTTTAATTGTGTTGTTTACACCTATAGATGCAATGTTTATGACATGTTTGACTAAAATACCTGTCATGGCTGGTTAGTGTGAGATGATTTTGTGATGATTTGATTGCTTCCATGTATTTTTTTTTAATGTTGTTTATTCTCTCTTGAAGTTACAAGAAGTTCTAGGCAGTGAGATGGGCTTAGGGTCTGAAAATGTGGCACAAATCCTGGAGCTACAAGTAGATAATTGATTGTTTGAGGCCCTCGACACTACCTTGCCAAGGTTAGCCCATGGCTAATGGTATATAGACACTCCCTTGCCATTCTATTCCAATAGCTAAGGCTCAAGAGGGTCAAATTCTAGTCCCCCTTCAAGTTTAAGTGGGAGGTGTTGTTGGTGTTGTGTAAGGTTTGTTTGTCATGTTTCCTTCAGTTCCAATTCCTTAAAGTCATATAGAAGGTTGAATCTCATATTAGTAGCCTCTCGCACATGTTTACCCCGGTTCATCGGTATCTTGGGTATATGTGGGAAGAGGGTGTTAGATAGTGGTATCACAACATGTTTCAACCCTCAAACTCGGATGGGTAGTCTTTTGATCATCCATTTACATTGGTTTCATATGTGTTTAGTATGCTTTTTGTCTATAAGTGTGATTATTTCATTCACATGGTATTGGTCATGGTAACATTGATGTCGTCATGGGAAAGTTGTTGGTGTCATTGGTACATGTGTCGTCATATGTGTATCACATGTTATGCGTTGTTCATTTTTATGTATTTACCATGTACACTTTCTTACATGTTGCTATATGTTGTGTATGCATTGCTTGTTTATGCTAGGTCACATATTCGTCATGCCTGTGTGTTTTTCACATATGATTTCTTAAGTGATGCTATATGTGGGACATGCATTGGTCATTCATGATTGGTTATAGATTTCAAGTGGGTGTATATGCTCAAGATTGAATTAGTATAGTAAAAGGTTGTTGTGCATAAGGTCTTTATATGAAATTAGGTCATCGTGATTATATTGGTATTGTGTTGGCTAAGATAGAGCATGAGATGCAAACCCTTAAAGTGAAGTTGAAACATTGGATCTCGAGGCAAGAGCATGTCATCATAAATGTTTGGATGTTTGGCATGCAGGTATGCAATTCATCGTTGTTATAAGCATCAGGGTTACTTAAATGGTTGTCATTCTATTATTGTGGTACATATGTGATAAATACTATTTGATCAATGTATTTATATGCATTATGGTTATGAGTATTCCTTTCATTTTATTGATTTTATGGTTACATACTTGATAGACGTTAGTTAACCAGTGCGATCATATGTACATGCATTGGTTAGTCAAGAATTGTACGAACTTGATGATTATGTTATATTTTGATGAGCATGTCATAGGTTAACTTGTAGTTAGCTTCATGATTATGTTATATGTTGGTTATGAGCATGTTATATGTTAACTTGTTGCTTTGTTATATGCTAGTTAACTTGATGATTAGGGTTATAGAATTAATATCTTGATGTTAAATGTATAATTATAAATTGGATTGGCTTATGAATATGGTTAGGGTTATTAATTTTAGGTATGAGTCGACTTATTTGTGACATTGTGTTGTATTAATATAGACTAGTTGTGACTATGTGATTTTTATGCATGAAAGAAAATTATGTATGATTTTATGATGTTTGCATGTTATATAGTTAATGTTATGGATATCATGACATTATTTGTGATTGGGATGATATTATGTGAAATTATATTCTGATAATCTAGATTTATTATGTAGACAAAACAACCTCCCCTAAGATACACTAAGGTATGAGCTTGCTTATGTCACCTAATTTGTACTTGAATGTTTGATTATGTCATCTATTTGGGGTCTATTACGCCATCTAGTTGACTTATTTAATATTATATGTTTACAATTTGCTTAAATTTTTTATTAACTACATGATATGGATATATGTGTATAAAGGATTGCATGAAGGAATGATCTTCTCTTGAGATGGTTGTGCTAAGATATCCGGTATATACTTGAGTGTAATTTGGTGATAGTTGTAGAACTATGATTTATGATCGATGAATGTGAGTCGATTTTTGGTTATCAAATGGTTTTAGACTTGGTAAATGTTGGTTCCAAATTAATAGATATTTTTTTTGGATTTTGGAACATGTGGCTGACATGTGTGTTCAACTACAAGGACACATGCTTGGAACAACAGGGTAATATAACCGGTATATTGTTATATATATTTATGCACTGATATTATGTGTTTATGGCAGTATAATGGAGGTGATTGCATCGCAAAATACTTACATGGATTCTTGAAGAAGGCTCAGGTTGATATTTCCCTTGGAAGCATTGGGAACCCATGGGGATTGAGTCATGGTGTTTGTTTCTAGTTTTTTTCTTTTCGTCTTTCGATTTGTTTGCGCTTTATTTTTTATCTTGATTGCGTCTAGTGCATGGTCATGCCACTTTTTTATGGTGTCATATTTCTTTTGGTTTTTCATGGCATTATTATTGTTCTTTCTTGTTCTTTCCTTTTTTTTGAGAGTCTTGGGAATTGACTTGGGAAAGAGGAAATTTAGTGGAGCTCAGTGCATGAGTAAGCGTAGCGTAAGGTAAGAATATGACAACCGGTTGATTGGGTTGGGTCCATTGTGGTAAATTGACGAGTGCAAGAGTAGTTATGAGGAAGGTAACGAGAAAAAGATAAAGTAAGAGGATTTGAGGCATCATATGCCTTGACTATGTTGGGAATTGTTGTTCTCAACATTGTGCGTGTTGTGCAAGAATAAAGGAAGTTCTCTTAACCTAGAACTTGTGATATCTATAAATTGTGTTGTGATCATGATTATGTCAATGTTTATATGTGTGTACATGTATGTATGTATGTATTTCATGTTTGAGAGGGTTATCATGGATCATGACTATTTAGTGTTGATGTTATATGTATATATGTGTGTATGTTTGTCGTTGTCTGACAAGATCATGATTGTTTTATGCTAATAATTATATATATGTATCTATCTATCTATGTCGCTATATGACAGGGTTGTCAGGGATCATTCTTATGGAGGAATTATTGTTTATGCCAGTGAATTACATGAAGAGTTTCTTGGATGTGAGGAATCAAGTGGGAGAGTAGCCTTGATAGATCTCTGAGGTTAGGATAATGTGGATGTGATTTAATGTCATATGTTTGTACTATGTCTATGTCTATGTCACTCACATAGTGCCTTAAGCTAAAATGACGATGCACCATTATGAACCTTAATTGCAAGAAGGAACCTATATTTGCATATAAAAATTTACATTTCACTATAGTGTTTAGGTTGTAGTTGCTAGTTTTATTAGTGTATGTTCTACCACTCAGGAATCATGGAAACCAATTCCATTACATTTGATGTAATTAGTAGCAATAAGAAATTGGTAAAATTATTTAGCAAAAGGAAGTTGGACATCTAATTTTTATTGACTAGTGTAGATTTTCACTGTAGTTAGAAGCTTAGATGCTAATTTATAAGCAAAACCAATCTTAATTAAATATATTTTTAATCTCAATCTTCTTGGTTGTAATAATTTGATTGCTAATCTCAATCCTCTTGGATGTAAGAATGTTAACTTTGATAAGTGTTACTAAGTCTTAAAATTCTAACTAGAATGATTATTTTCAAGGGGTGAATGTTTCCACAGTTAGATACATTAAGTGGTTAAGAACCTTTTGGAGACCTATGTATTATGATGATGATGATGATGATGATGATGTTGATGATGATGGTTAACTTGGACCTAAAGAAAAGAGTTGTTTAATTTCATTTAAGATTTTATTCCTATGCTCAAAAAGCTTGTAGAGAAGCCTCCCGAGCTCACTACAATTTTGACATCTTAAAAGGCTAGGAAGGTCAGTATTGCAACAAAGATTATGAAATTGATCTCTAATGTGGTTGAAGATCCCTTCAATATAGATGTTTTGGGTGAAAACTTCACCCATCTTCAGGAAAGAGAAGCCATCCGTGTGATATGAAGAGTGCAGATCAAGAGTATATAAAGGAATTTTTAGCAGTTGGAGAAGGTCCATGGACTATGATTCAAATTTGAATTTTTAAATTAAGAAATAAATTTTTTTAGATTAAAAATTATAAAAGAAATTTAAAATTTAAAACTTAAAATCTCTAAATATAATAAATACTTATTAGGGGGGTTATTAGGAGGTCAATGAAATATGATTCAAATTTGAATTTAAAGTAAGAATTAAAAATTTCAAGTGTTAACAATTAAAAACAAAACAAAATAATAATTACAACTATAATTAATATAAAATAATAATTATTGATTAGGGGTAAGGGAATTGGGGTATTGGATTAGTGATCTATCATTTAGGCAGATAAAAAATAATATAAATTAATTAAACTAATAATTATTGACTAAATTAAATAATTATTAATTTAATTAGGATTGGATTATGGGAATATTAAATAAATGAAGTAACCAAGGGATACTAAGGGAACTAGCCGTTAGGGAAGGGAAAGATAGGGGGTTTAGGATTAGAAGGAGAGGAATAACTAAAATAAGAAAATGAAATGTTTTATGATGGTTGAAATTAAGCAATAAGAATTTAAAAATTAAATATGAAAGTTAGATTATTATTATTTTTTAATTATTAATTATTAAATTTAGATTAGAATTAAACTAAAAATTATTTATTAGTGATTAGGGTATAAGGGTTTAAAGAAAGGAGGAAGATGAAATAAATAAATGATTAAAATGAGCAAACCAAGAGAGCGGGGGCCGCTAGGAAGGGTTAGACTTGTTGTTGGAGGAAAGGCCCATAGATGATAGGAAGTGGACTATGGGCTTCTAGGAGTGGCTTAATTGGTAACCATCGTTGCAATTAAATTTATTAGGTTGTTTCTCAATTTCTAAGGTAGGCTTCTGGAATGATCGGGTGGAATGAAGGGGAGCGGAAGCTAAGATTATGGATTTACAAAAATATATGAGGTGTTTGGTAGCATGGGAGTGTTCAACAATGATTGATTTTTCTATCCCATTGTGGTTAGTGTCACCCATATGTTCTTTTAACTGAGGTTTGAAGGATATACTAATTTGTCTTATGTAGGATTTTCCATAGGAGCAGGGATCTCATAAACTCAGGGCCCAACATAGGGATTATTTTTGTAAAATTTTTCAAATTTCCAAATATTTAATAGTTTCTCAAAAATTTGACAAATTTTAGAGTTCATCTTTATCTTATTGAATTAAAAGAATATAACACATACCCAACAACAACAATAAAAAATGAAAAATTTGCAACAATTATGAATACAATTTGTAGAAATTAGATGAAATGTGTACAAATAAATATTAAAAGTCTTGTGATGGGCCATTTAAAAGTAAAACCGTCATAAAGAAAATTCCTTGACTAGTAGGGACACTAGTCAAATTTAACCCGTGATGGTTGTGGTTCACAAAATGTGAGAGATTTCATTGATTGGTAGGGGAACCCATAAAATTTAACCCCTGATGGTTGTAGTTCACCAAATGTGAGAGATTCTGTCAGTTTGATGCAATTAAATACATTCAAAAATTTTGTCTAACATTCCATTCAAATTTATTATTTTTTACTATTTCAATGAACATAATTTTTATTTGAATAAAAAATATAATAAAATTTAACACTCTATACATCACACTCTGTTGTGCTTCACCACCACCATTGTTATCGATGGCACGTCACACTCTACTATGTCTCCGATTCACTTACTCTGCCACGTCACTCCACCCCAGATTAACATGATGAACTAGCCACACATGGTTCCGCTGGTTTGCAATAATGGAGTTTGATTCACACACTTAAATTTTCGATGTGATACCACTGTTACACGCATATGGAGAATTAAATGATCACAAAATGTATTATGTGATGATTTTACTAAACAATGAAGTAAATAATTATATAATCAGATAAAAAGGAGATAGTTATTTCTTCGTAACTAAAAATACTGGGAATACGTGATCTATTTCCTAATCATAACTATATATACAATAATCCTAAAAGATTACAACATAAAGAAAGATTATAGAAATAGAAGCTATGGGCACAGGATTCGAACCTGAGTCAACATAGGAAACAAAATTAAATCCTACATCAGAGAAATTTAAAGTAAAAGTAGTGGAATGCATGACTGGAGATGTAAGAGTAATGGGAATGCGATAGCTGCAAATATCGATAAAAAATTAAATTATAGGAATCTGATGATCCAAGTATCTCTTGTTTCCTCTCCAATTCTGTAAACAACAAATCATGTTTTCTCTTCAATTTTTTAAACAACAACTCATGTTTCCTATTCAATCTTGTAAACAACAACTCGATGGAATGAAAGAAAGGGGGGAGATTAATACTCTCGACGGAATGAACACATGGGAGGAGGGAAATACTCTTGACTGAATGAATGAATGGGAGGAGGGGAATACTCTTGATGGAATCAACGTAGGGGAGGATGAGAATAATCCTGATGGAATGAATATAAGGGAGGAGGGGAATACTCTCTACAGAATGAATGCAAAGGAAGAGGGGGATAATCTCGATGGAATGAACACAGGGAGGAATACTCTTGACATAATGAACATAGGGGAGGATGGGAATACTCTAGATGAAATGAACATAGGGGGGAATACTCTCGACATAATGAACATAGGGGAGGAGGGGAATACTCTCGACGGAATGAAAGCAGGTCGACGAAATGAAATTCCGTGAAATTGAAATTCAATTGAAATGAGTGGAATTCTGGTGGCAAAAAATATCAGACCCAAATTGGGGTGTTTTGAACTACCACACATGAAGGATTTTTCACTATACATATAATTTTTAGAGGAAAGTAAATTTGGTTAATGGGTGAATCTAAATTTTACATTGCAGTTGACCAATGGAGGATCTAAATTTCAAATTTCTGAGACTTTGTATATAGAGGGAAACCCACCATTGGTAGGTGACACTTTGGCCTCTATGTGGCTGCATAGTGAGTGAGTGTCACTTTGGCCTTCATGTGGTGTGGTGTCATGTAAACAAGAGAGCCAAATAGAGTTAACAGTGAGAGTGAAACGACAATAGACATTTGCCAAATGAGAAATGGTAAACGACAAACGAACGTTAACAGTGACATCTTTTCATTGGGATGGGATGGGACCCCCTCTCTGGAAGGGATTTTCCATTGGCCATGGAGCGCGAAACATGAAGGGTGTTTCTTCGACTCGTTAACTCACTCATTTTTTTATTTTTTCATGAAAATCTGCTAAAATGGGTGGTGAGATCGTCAAATCCAATGGATATTTAGTTTTGAAATTCCCAATATGGAAGATTGATAATGGTCCATTGAAATTTATTATTATATTATTTCAATGACTTTTCAATTTAAGTTAAATATGCATATTTTTTATTTTAATAAAAATTAAATTAGTATTAATATCATGGACTAAACACTATGAGCCAAATACAAATGTAAAGGTAAAATTAATGTTTAACGTTTAATATTTAAAATTTGTTCAAATTAATCTAATGTCGGCTCTAATGAAAAATCACTTCTCTCCCTAAATGTATAAATTTAACACAAATATTGAATGAAGCATCTTTGTGACAAAACTAAGAGTGAAATAAAATTTGTGAGAAAGAAGGGTGTGCGAAGTGGAAAATAAGGATTTCACAGTGCTAACTAGGATAGATTGGAATATTTGTTGGAAAAAATTTCAGGTTACGAACCCACAAAGATTTTTAGATTTGATTGCGTTTACTCTTGCATTTTATTTTTTTCTACATTTTTGTTTTTTATCGTTTAATCTACTTCAACTCCATGAATATGGATATGATCATGTATTGTGAATCATTCTTACCATTCAGAAAGAGTATAGAAAGTACTTTGTGGGATAGGTTGCCGGTTGATCTGCAAATTCGAGTTCTGCTATGGCTTCCCCCATTGGATTTACGTACACTTTCATTCACCTGCAAGTACTTTCACTTGTTTTTATCAGATCCATCTTTTGCTATTCATTATGACCTTCAACGCCTCACTGATCGTACTTTCCTTGCAACTTCAATTCAGCGTGAGCAACACATGGGGAACACGGTTTTAAGCTCCGTTATTTGGCAGCAAGGAAGGGATGTCCTGTTTCAATGGCAAAGCCAGCTGTTCGATCATTTGCAGTTGCACAGATACAGCTGGTGGTTATCTTGTCACGGTGATGGGTTCGTGTGTTTTGCAGGGCCGCAGTATAAGTATTTGGTTTTTAACCCTCTCTTTTCCCATGAGTGGAAGATTTTGACACGTCCTGCCTTCGACCGAAAAAATGGCGTTTGCAAACTCATCATCTGGTGCATCGTCTGACTTTCGTCTCCGAGGATTACTTTAGATAAAGAAGGTACATGGAAAACGATAACAGCATCCATCAATGGAAGTGATGACTATTCCCTTGTTGGGCAGGGTGCTCAGCTGGTGAACGAGCGGTTCTTGTGCTGGTTGTGCACTGACATCATTTCATCTGTAGACACGGTGTTTGATGTGGAAGAAGAATTGTGGAAGAAGAATTGTGTTTGATGTGGAAGAAGAATTGTGGAAGGAGCTCAACATGCAAAACAGCTATGTGTGCTCAGCCAAACGTACGAAGAGCAAAAGATGAAAGTTGGGGTATGTAAGTTTGATGTAAGTTGGGGTATGTAAGTTTGGGGACTGGTAGAGTTCATTGCACCGCCCATTACGGGTGGAAAGATAGAAGGGTGGCTTTGTGATATCTCCCATCATTGCTGGCAATATTTGGGCAATTTCGGATTGCTGGAGAATGCTGTATGTTTTGAAGCCAGTCTGTTTAGGTTGGGTGTAATGGAGAGCCGGAGGGGACGATGTCAAAGAAGTGGGGAGAAACGCACGAGGTGAAGGCACCCGATAAAAATAATTTTTTTTTAAAAGTCATACAAAAGATGGGTTGGTATTATTACCTAGATGAATTGGTTGGTATTATTCGGGACATAGGGCGTTTATTTTTGGTTGGTATTATTAGGCAGATGGGGGCGTTTATTTTAGTTGGTATTTTGAGGTTTATGGAGAGTGTTTATTTTGAAATAGTTTTGTAGAATTTTTTCATCTAACTCTCACTTTTTTTATCTCATTTAAAAAAAAAGTTGTTCTCTATTTAATTCCAATACAAAATGTACAACTCTCACTTTTTTTATCTCATTTAAAAAAAAGTTGTTCTCTATTTAATTCCAATACAAAATGTACAAAATTATAATATCCTGCTCTCACTTTATCCATTACCAGATAGAGCTTATTAGCTATTTGATCTAGCTTCAATGTGCACAATAAATATGCTTCATATATTTCAACAACTAACCATATGGCTTTAAAATAAATTTATTATTTAGTTATGTTTTTCTAATAAAACATCCTTCAATGTTTTGAAGCTTATTGTTTTTTACTAGTTATTTAATATATATGGTTTTGGAGAAGGGTAATTAGATTCAAAAATTTAGGCTTTATAAATATGAAGGATAAAGACTAAAGAACATGTTACCACTCAAATAAAATCAAGCACACGTATATCTCCACACGAGACCTGTGTATTATGATTGAAGATCCGAAGAGGTTCATGAAATATGATTCAAATTTGAATTTTTAAATTAAGAAATAACTTTTTTTAGATTAAAAATTTTAAATAATATTTAGAATTTAAAATCTTTATATAATAATGACTTATTAGGGGGAGGTTATTAGGAGGTTGATGAAATATGATCCAAATTTGAATTTGAAGTAAGAATTAAAATTTTTAAGTGTTAACGATTAAAAATAAAATAAAATTATAATTATAATTATAATTAATATAAAACAATAATTATTTATTAGGGGTAAGGGAATTAGGTTGTTGGATTAGTGATCTAGCATTTAGGAAGATGAAAAATAATATAAATTAATTAAAGTAATGATTATTGAGTAATTTAAATAGTAATTAATTCAATAAAGATTGGATAATGGGAATATTAATACAAATGAATTAACCAAGGGATACTAAGGGAAGGAGGGGAATAACTAAAATAAGAAAATGGAATGTTTTATAATGGTTGAAAATAAACTATAAGAATTTAAAAATTAAATATTTTTTTAAATTATTAATTATTAAATTTAGATTAGAATTAAAATAGAAATTATTTATTAGAGATTAGGGCATGAGGGATTAAATAAAGGAGGAAGATGTAATAAATAAATGATTAAAATGAGAAAAAAAAAGAGAGTTGGGAAGCTAGGAAGGAGAGCGTTTATTTTGAAATAGTTTTGTAGAATTTTTTCATCTAACTCTCACTTTTTTTATCTTATTTAAAAAAAAAAAGTTGTTCTCTATTTAATTCCAGTAAAAAATGTACAACTCTCACTTTTTTTATCTCATTTAAAAAAAAGTTGTTCTCTATTTAATTCCAATACAAAATGTACAAAATTATAATATCCTGCTCTCACTTTATCCATTACCAGATAGAGCTTATTAGCTATTTGATCTAGCTTCAATGTGCACAAAAAATATGCTTCATATATTTCAAGAACTAACCATTGGCTTTAAAATAAATTTATTATTTAGTTATGTTTTTCTAATAAAACATCCTAAAATGTTTTGAAGCTTATTGTTTTTTACTAGTTATTTAATCTATATGGTTTTGGAGAAGGGTAATTGGATTCAAAAATTTAGGCTTTATAAATATGAAGGATAAAGACTAAAGAACATGTTACCACTCAAACAAAATTAAGCACACGTATATCTCCACACGAGACCTGTGTATTATGATTGAAGATCCCTTCAATATAGACGTTTCTGGTGATCACTTCACCCATCCTTAGGAAAGAGAAGCTATCCGTGTGATACGAAGAGTGCTGATCAGGAGTATATAAAGCAATTTTTAATTGTTGAAAGAGGTTCATGAAATATGATTCAAATTTGAATTTTTAAATTAAGAAATAACTTTTTTTAGATTAAAAATTTTAAATAATATTTAGAATTTAAAATCTTTATATAATAATGACTTATTAGGGGGAGGTTATTAGGAGGTTGATGAAATATGATCCAAATTTGAATTTAAAGTAAATATTAAAATTTTTAAGTCTTAACGATTAAAAACAAAATAAAATTATAATTATAATTATAATTATAATTAATATGAAACAATAATTATTTACTAGGGGTAAGGGAATTAGGGTGTTGGATTAGTGATCTAGAATTTAGGAAGATGAAAAATAATATAAATGAATTAAACTAATGATTATTGACTAATTTAAATAATAATTAATTTAATAAAGATTGGAAAATGGGAATATTAATCCAAATGAATTAACCAAGGGATACTAAGGGAAGGAGAGGGGGTTTAGGATTAAAAGGAGAGGAATAACTAAAATAAGAAAATGGAATGTTATATAATGGTTGAAATTAAACTATAAGAATTTAAAAATTAAATATTAGAGTTAATTTTTTTTTTTTAATTATTAATTATTAAATTTAGATTAGAATTAAAATAGAAATGATTTATTAGAGATTAGGGCATGAGGGATTAAATAAAGGAGGAAGATGTAATAAATAAATGATTAAAATGAGAAAAAAAAAAGAGTTGGGAAGCTACGAAGGGTTAGAATTGGGGTTGGAGGAAAAGCCGTTAGATCATAGGAAGTGGAGGGTGCGCTTCTAGGAGTGGCTTGATTGGTAACCATCATCAGAATTAAAGTTATTAGGATGTTTCTCAATTTCTAAGGTAGGCTTCCGGAATGATTTTGAATGAAAAGGAGTAGAAGCTAATATTACGGATTTACCAAAATATATGAGGTGTTTAGTAGCATGGGAGTGTTCAACAATGATTGATTTTGCTAGGAGTGGCTTGATTGGTGACCATGATCACAATTAAAGTTATTAGGATGTTTCTCAATTTCTAAGGTAGGCTTTCAGAATGATTTGGAATGAAAAGGAGAAGAAGCTAGGATTATGGATTTACCAAAATATATGAGGTGTTTGGTAGCATGGGAGTGTTCAACAATGATTGATTTTTCTACCTGGTTGTGGTTTGTGTCAACCGTGTGTCATTTTAACTGAGGTTTGAAGGATCTACCGATGATCGACCGATTTGTCTTATGTAGTATTTTCCAATAGAGCAGGATCAAATAAACTTCTGTATTCAACATAGGGATTATTTTTTGTAAAATGATTCAAATTTCCAAATATTTAATAGTTTCCTGAAGAATTTGACAAATTTTAGAGTTCTCTTTATCCTATTGAATTTAAAGAATATAACACAAACCCAACAACAACAATAGAGAATGGAAAAGTTGAAACAATTATAAATACAATTTGTAGAAATTAGATGTACAAATAAATATTAAAAGTCATGTGATGGGCCATTTAACAGTAAAACCGTCATAAAAAAAATTCCTTCACTCGTAGGGGCACCCGTCAAATTTAACCCCGATGGATGTGGTTCACCAAATGTGAGATTCTATCGCTTGATGCAAGACAATAAAAAATGGGGATTTTTAATTTTTAATTTTTAAAATAGAGATTACCAATACTCAAACATATTTCTCAATAACAATAAAAAAATCATTTTTTTTTATTTATTTTTTTTTTTTTTTGTAAATTCGGTAGGACCTCGCTATTTTCTATTTATAATTTGAAAACAAGTTACAAAATATAAAAGTCCAGACTGTGGCCTCAACCTGCCCATAGGAAACCAGGTCTGTTGGCCACCTTAAAGTGTTAAATGCAAGCCAAAATTGAAACTGTTTCAGTCGCCCTGAGGAATCCCTAGCTAACTGTCCTAGAACACATTTATCTACAAGATGGGGAGTTAAAATATGTCCATACAGAAAACCAAAATGCATGTAAAAACCACAGATAATTAAACAACCAGCTAAAGATGAATAAGCAGGTGCTGGATCCTTGACATTGGAACCAGGCATATCCACTTGCTCCAGCTGCTGAAGTTGTTTTTCCATCCGGCCCAAACGATCATCAATTCGGTTAATACGATCAGTAGCCTGGTACTGAGTGATTTTTATGTGATTCATCTGGGTCTGAATGTCCCGGAGCGTATCAAAATTTTTTGGATCAATCTTTGCAGTAGCAGGTCGAAAACTCTGCATGGCCTTAGCCAAAAGGCACTTGACAATCCAATAGGCGTGGACAGTTTGCTGAAACAAGGTTAGGCATCCCCTAGTGTTACCGAGATCAGTAATAAAATCCAGTATTTAAGCTTCTGCTTCATTATCTTTAGGTTTCGTATTAATATCCCGCTCCAAACCTCGAATCTCGTGTCGAACTGTGGGGCAATTACCAAGAACATATGTCTGTGAAGGTTTCTAAAACCTCCTACCGAGACTTGCAACCCCATTTTTTTGAACTAGTCTCGGGATTGCTGTTTGCCTTTAGCTGCGAGATGAGGAGAGCGACGCTTCCCCATGATGGAGAGAGGGCTATGTATGGACAAATACAAACAGGAATGGAAAATTAAAACCTTGATGGCAATTGGTATGTAACTGGTGGGGTGGCAGTAAATGCTGAGACAAACATTGCCCACTTCAAAAACGCAAGGAAATAAACCCAATCCCATTGACAAAGCAGTGGGAAAATAGAGAAAGAACTGCCCAGCACGAACAGGTTTCTTCCCTCCCAAAGACCACCCTGCAGACAAACTACCATAAACCCAACACATTGTTGGCGCCGAGATGCAGAATTATACAGGAACTAGTCAGGAACAGAGAATAATTGCGGCAAGTAAACACAAGAAAGACTTTGTTTGAACCTTTCAGAGCAACAATACTGCAGAGTGAGGCTGCCCCAAAACAGAAAAGCAAAATGAACGCCAAAAATTCAATTCTGAACCCATCGATAGGAACAAGATAGAGGAAAGGGATTTCCCCAAATTTCTTCTAATGTTTGAACATAGCCTCGACACCAAGCTAGCCTAGGATAAGTAGGGCACATGCTAGCCGGAATTACATCATAAAGAAAAGGCACGGCCAACGAGTTACGAGGGGGTCGGGGAAGCAAGGTTTAACGAGGCTTCAATAGGGGGAGTAACAAAGATGGCGACCACTAAAAGAATCGAAACAACCATATTATACATCGGCCAAAACAAAACCATGGCGAGCGCAACAAAGAGTGCGAGTAGAAAGACATATACATACCCCCCACAAAGTTGACTAGGGCTGACGGATTGAATGGCTCTCGGCTTCTCCTCTTCGCCCCCCAAGCGCTCACATGCAAGAAGCAATGCATGAACAAACGAAGGGAGGGAGGCAACCCACTTACCATAACGAAACATTCCTTCGGTAGTCCGACGGACGAGTGGCCATCTTTGCAAAATCATTAAAGGCCGATCACTCGCACGGTGCCTTAAGCTAAAATGACGACGCACCATTATGAACCTTAATTGCAAAGAAGGAACCTATATTTGCATATAAACATTTACATTTCACTATAGTGTCTAGGTTGTAGTTGCTAGTTTTATTAGTGTATGTTCTACCACTTAGGAATTATGGAAACCAATTCTATTACATTTGGTGTAATTAGCGACAATAAGAAATTGGTACAATTATTTAGCAAAAGGAAGTTGGACATCTAATTTTTATTGACTAGTGTAGATTTTCACTTGTAGTTAGAAGCTTAGATGCTAATTTATAAGCAAAATCAATCTTAATTAAATATATTTTTTAATCTCAATCTTCTTGGGTCGTAACAATTTGATTGCTAATCTCAATCTTCTTGGATGTAAGAATGTTAACTTTGATAAATGTTACTAAAGTCTTAAAATTCTAACCAGAATGATTATTTTCAAGGGGTGAATATTTCCACAGGTTAGATACATTAAGTAGTTGAGAACTTTTGGAGACCTATGTATTATGATGATGATGATGATGATGATGTTGATGATGATGGTTAACTTGGACCTAAAGAAAAGAGTTATTTAATTTCATTTAAGATTGTATTCCTATGCTCGAAAAGCTTGGAGAGAAGCCTCCCGAGCTCACTATAATTTTGACATCTTAAAAGGCTAGGAAGGTCGATATTGCAACAAAGATTATGAAATTGATCTCTAATGTGGTTGAAGATCCCTTCAATATAGATGTTTTGGGTGAACACTTCACCCATCTTCGAGGAAAGAGAAGCTATCCGTGTGATATGAAAGAGTGCGGATCAAGAGTATATAAAGGAATTTTTAGCGAGTTGGAGAAGGTCCATGGACTATGATTCAAATTTGAATTTTTTAAATTAAGAAATAAAAAATTTTTTAGATTAAAAAATTATAAAAGAAATATAAAATTTAAAATTTAAAATCTCTAAATATAATAATCTCGAGGAATGAAAAAAGGGGGGAATATTCTTGACACAATGAACATGGGGGAGGAGGGGAATACTACGAGACGAATGTAACACGCAATACTCTCGACATAATGAACACGGGGGGAGGAGGGGAATACTCTCGACGGAATGAAAGTAGGTCAACGAAATGAAATTCCCTAAAATTGAAATTCAATTGAAATGAGTGGAATTACGGCGACAAAAAACTATCAAACTCGAATTGGGGCGTTTTGACCTACCACACGCGGAGGATTTTTCACTCTACATATAATTTTTAGAGGAAAGTAAATTTGGTTAATGGGTGAATCTAAATTTGACATTACGATTGGTGATGGAGGATCTAAATTTCAAATTTACGAGACTTTGTATATAGAGGGAAACCCACCATTGGTAGGTGACACTTCGGCCTACTGTGGCTGCGTAGTGGGTGAGTGTCACTTTGGTCGTCATGTCGTGTCGTGTCGTGTAAAGCAAGAGAGCTGAATAGAGAAAAGAGCGAAACGAAAATAGACGTTTGCCGAATGAGAAATGGTAAACGACAAACGAACGTTTACGAGTGACACCTTTTCATTGGGATGGGATGGGACCCCCTCTCTCGAAGGAAGTTGCCATTGGTGATGGAGCGCGAAACATGAAGGTTGTTTCTTCGACCCGTTAACTCACTCATTTTTATTTTTTTTCATGAAAATGGTTAAAATGGGTTGTGGGGATAGTCAAATCCAATGGATATTTAGTTTTGAAATTCCCAATATGAAAGATTGATAATGGTCCATTGAAATTTATTATTATATTATTTCAATGAATTTTCAATTTAAGTTAAATATGCATATTTTTTATTTTAATAAAAATTAAATTATTATTAATATCATGGACTAAACACTATGAGCCAAATACAATTTTTACATTCATTAAGTATCTCGTGTAAACACAAATGTAAAGGTAAAAGTAATGTTTAACGATTTAGTATTTAAAATTTAATCAAATTAATCTAATGTCGGCAAAATCACTTCTCTAATCTAATGTGCTCAGCTGGTGAACGGAGTAGTTCTTGTGCTGGGTTGTGCACTGACATCATTTCAATCTAGTAGACACGGTGTTGGTGTTTGATGTGGAAGAAGAATTGTGGAAGGAGCCCATTCCTGTGGGTAACGATTCTTTTATTTGCATCGCTCAACATGAAAAACAGCTATGTGCTCAGCCAAAGCGTACGAAAGAGCAAAAGATGAAAGTTGGGGTATGTAAGTTTGATATGGAACGTAAAGTTTGGGGACTGGTAGAGTTCATTGCACCACATTATGGGTGGAAGAGATTACCATCTGCGCGGAGGCCGGGGATTCTTTTGGGTTGAAAAATGGGGTGGAAAGATAGAAGGGTGGCTTTGTGATATCTCCCGTCATTGCTGGCAATATTTGGGCAATTTCGGATTGGCTGGAGAATTCTGTATGTTTTGGAAGCCAGTCTATTTAGGTTGGGTGTAATGGAGAGCCGGAGGGACGATGTCAAAGAAGTGGGGGAGAAACTCATGAGGTGAAGGCACCGGATAAAAATAATTTTTTTAAATGTCATACAATAGATGGGTTGGTATTATTAGCTAGATGAATTGGTTGGTATTATTCGGGACATAGGGCATTTATTTTTGGTTGGTATTATTAGGCAGATAGGGGCATTTATTTTAGTTAGTATTTTGAGGTTTATGGAAGTGTTTGTTTTGGAAGAGTTTTGTAGAATTTTTTCATCTAAATCTCACTTCTTTTATCTCATTTAAAAAAGTTGTTCTCTATTTAATTCCAATACAAAACGTACAAAACTATAGTATCCTGCTCGACTTTATCCATTATCAGATAGAGCTTATTAGCTATTTGATCTAGCTTCAAAGTGCACAAAAAAATAAGCTTCATATATTTCAAGAACTAACCATATGGCTTTAAAATAAATTGATTATTTAGTTATGGTTTTCTAATAAAATATGCTTCAATGTTTTGATGCTTATTGCTTTTTACTAGTTATTTAACCTATATGGCTTTGGAGAAGGGTAGTTAGATTAAAAAATTTAGGCTTTATAAATATGAAGGATAAAGACTAAAGAACATGTTACCACTCAAATAAAATCAAGCACATGTATATCTCCACATGAGACTCGTCTATTATGATTGAAGATCCTTCGATATAGACGTTTCGGGTGAACACTTCCCCATCTTTAGGAAAGAGAAGCTATCCGTGTGATATGAAGAGTGCGATCAAGAGTGTATAAAGGAGTTTTTAATGGTTGGAAGAGGTCCATGAAATATGATTCAAATTTGAATTTTTTTAATTAAGAAATAATAGATTAAAAATTTTAAATAGAATTTAGAATTTAGAATTTAGAATTTAAATTTAAAATTTAAAATCTTTATATAATAATGACTTATTAGGGGGAGGTTATTAGGAGGTCGATGAAATATGATCCAAATTTGAATTCAAAGTAAATGTTAAAATCAGTGTTAAATATTAAAAACAAAATAAAATTATAATTATAATTATAATTAATATGAAACAATAATTATTTATTAGGGGTAAGGGAATTAGGGTGTTGGATTAGTGATCTAGCATTTAGGAAGATGAAAACTAATATAAATTAATTAAACTAATGATTATTGACTAATTTAAATAATAATTAATTTAATAAAGATTGGATAATGGGAATATTAATCCAAATGAATTAACCAAGGGATACCAAGGAAGGAGAGGGGGTTTGGATCAAGGAGTGAGAACCAGGAGAGCGAGAAAAGTAACTAAAATAAGAAAATGGAATGTTTTATAATGGTTGAAATTAAACCTATAAGAATTTAAAAATTAAATATTAGAGTTAATCAAGTTATTAATTATGATAAATTTAGATCAAAACACCAACCTAGATCCATCTTAACTTCGGATCTATCAAGTGCGCTAGAGAGTGAAAACCTCTTTTTTTTGAGTGCAAAACTTGAGGAAAAGGTTTGCACCTCGAGAGTTTTGATCTCTCTCGGGCGTTTGATAGATCCGGAGTTAAGATGGATCTGAGACTGTTTTAGCTAATCTATGTCTCATATCATTAATATATTAACTCTAATATTTAATCGTGTGCGACAAGGAAAATTTATCGAAGATATGATTAATTTTATCAATAATATGCAAATACGGATAATATAAATATACTGATTTTATATTTGCTAAATATGTACGATATTTATTGGTCGTTTTAATTTTAAAAATTTTCTTAGTTAATAACTTTAATAGATATTATTAATAACTTTAATGACGAAATAAATTTTTTGAATGCAAAGTGACAATGTAATAGTGTTTAATGATAGAAAATGAAAATAATAAGAATGTAATAGTTACCAAGTTCGTCGAATCGGATCAAAAAATACGAAAAATTGGTTGGTTCGGTATTATGTTAAAATTCGATTCGGTAGTTAGGTCGTGTTTAATTAATTAAGTGAGCTAGGGTTTGCGAGAGGGTTTCGCTCTCCGGCAGAATCGGCGAGAAGTCCGAATATTCTCCAAGATCTACGGCAAAGGGCATCACGCCGGCTCATAAGATGGGAAGACCGAGGGCTGGGAACCCCCACTTTCGAGCGAGTCCCACAGCAAGCAGGAAGCAGGCGGATGGAGGGTACGAAAATCATCGGATCCTCAACCGCCGAGTCACACAAAGGGCGGTAACTCGATCCCAGCGATCGAACGATCAATACGGCGGACGATACCATAAGAAATCTAGATACAACCCCCTAAACATCCCTCGCGAGGAAGACGATCCACGAAAGAAGGACCAAATGCGAACAACAATGCGAATAGCGGCCCCGATCTAAATAGATCGAGTGCAAAGGGATACGGAGATATCGATAACCACCCAAAATACCAAGGTAGATGCAAGCCGAAGGCTAGCGAAAGCCCTCGGGGTCATCATTAACGACCCGGATCGCGGCAAGCTTACGGTGACCACGTGTCCGTTCATGCTGTCGTGATTTGTAAGTTGATGGGTTTACGGCGGTCGAAAAACCCCTCTCGTCAATGGATCAAGCAAGTATGGAAACCGAGAGGAGATGTGCGACTTGCGCGCACGCGGGTTTCTTTACGATAGTTTTTGCAAATACGGAAGATAAGGATCGGATCTTCGAGGGAGGCCCATACTTTTATGCCTCGGCAGGCCTCTACATGAAACCCCGGAAACCCCAGCTTGCGCTCGAACGGGGAAACGTTCACCCAAGTACCGGGTTTGGATCCATTGTTCTCTTCGCGATAGATTATTGGAGACCCGGCGTCTTGGAGCAGTTGACTGAAACACCTTGGGAACTTTTTTTCGTGCTTACGAAGCGACTCTTCAAAAAGGTACACTCTCCTATGGCCGCATTTGTGTTGAAATGGATGTATCTGGGTCTCTACATGAGGGGTCTCATGGTTGGAATACGAGAGACGAAGCCTGTTTTCGGACCATCGATTACGAGCGATATACCCTTCGGTGCGAAATGTCACAAACATGGGCATTTAATCCATGAATTCCCATTAAATAAACAGTGAGAATCCCAAAGAGAAATCTACCCCACCTTCGGATGGATTTGTCAGACCTTTGGTAGAAATCGGGCGCGGTCGCAAAAAATGCCTAAATCGAATGATCCGCTCACTAGAACAGGTGAACACTTTTGAAATATTAGGAGAAGACTCTCCTTCAAAAAAGAAAGAACAGCTTGACGGCAAAGTAAACGAGGCCATCAAAAACAGAAGAACAAAGAAACCAATCAAGGGAACCCTTCAAGCCTTCGAGATCCGATCTCGACTACATCCGAGGACAAAGGGCGAGGAAGAGGATGAGGACATGGTCCTCGATCGACCGGGCACGGAAGACACGGAATTAGGGGAGATTCTAGAGAAAGAATGATTGGATCCGAATTCTATGGTGGAGCGATGGAAGCGAAAGGAATAGACAAAATGCCGCAGAGGAAGAAATCAATAGGGTGAACTACCTATTCCTAACCGGACGGATGTAGCATTGAAGGGGATGAAACGAGGAAGAGAAGAAACCAAAGGCTTAGCGCAGTAAACTCACAAACTCTCCACCAAGCACAAGTTAGTCTCAAGCACGGGGAGGAAACAAGGAAGAAGATCCAATAATGATGCTCTTCATGAATTGGGTCGGATGTTGATTAATTCGAGAAAGATGAAAGCCCTTGAGGCTTTCTCCTTCTCATCTTAAGAACTCGTTAGCAATGAAAGTTCTCTCATGGAATGTAAGAGGATTGGGCACCTTAGGGAACAAAGGCTCTCGAAAATCATGCAAGAAAAACCGGACTTGGTTTTCCTCTAGGAGACCAAATGTACGAATCGAGAAATTGGATGAGATGGGTAAACATCTAGGTAGACATCTCGAATACCTAGCAGAGAGAAGGAAATGGCATGAGCGGGGGTCTCTGCTACTTTTTGGACCCCAAAATCTTCATCTCTTTAATGCAGAGCTACCAAAACCTTTCTACTGAAATGCGAGGTCATAGGGGAGAAAGGAACCTTTTTCGTTCACCAATGTTTACGGCCCTCAACGACAAGAGGAAAAACTGTTGCTACTCGACAATCCTAACCAAGTTACATCGGAGACACTTCAACTCTAGTGCCATTTATGGAGGCGACTTCAACATGATAACCTCTCTCGATAGAAAAGAAGGGAGGAACACGAGCACTAGGAAATGATGCCCATAGCCTTCGAGTCCTTCATTCGTGATGTCAACCTAGTGGATGTACAACCTCGTGCGGCACTTTCACCGGACCAACGGAAGAGGAGAGACGAGGCTCATTGCCTCTGGGTTGAGAGTGCCTTTCGATTTCCGAAAGAATTCTCTTAGAAGGAAACATTATGAATTATAATATCATCCCCTTTGGAGGCTCGGACCATCGACCTATAACGCTCTAGGCCGATTATGGGCACTCCTAGAAACGGGCCTTTCCGTTTTGAAAATTTTAGCTTTCTCACAAGGATTTCTCCAGCAATATTCAAAAACGTGGTGGAAATAACCCTGCTGTAGAAGGAATGAAAATGTTCAAGCTACAAGCAAGGCTTAAATTTATCAAGACCAAATTGAAGGCTTGGAATCGAGAAGTCTTTGGCAACATTTTTGTAGACAAAACAACACCTTGAGCAACGGTATGGAATAAATCCATAACACTTGGATTCAAGGAAGCATATCGCGAGTCTATCAACACGGAAGCAGAACTCATGCGAAATGGAATGAAGATGCAAGCGAGGAAGAAATTTTTGTGGCGGAAAAAGTCACGAATTCGGTGGCTTAAGAAGGGAGAAAGGAACACAAAAATTCTTTCATAGATCTTCTATGGACTACGAGATGCAATAACATAATCACCCAAGATCCAAGATGAGCAAGAAGCTCGTTTTCCAATTGCACCAAGACATTACTTGCCAACTCGAGAAATCATTTCAAACTAATTGCCACTAAACCTAACGTGGAACGACGAGAAGCCATTAAAGAAGTAGTCTCTTCCATTCACACATCATTGCGAGGAGAAGAACAAAGCCCTGGAGAGATCGATCTCCCTACGAGGTGGAGGAGAGCGATCGAAAGAGATGGCCAATGGGAAAGCTCCGGAGCCGAATGGTTTTACGGCGGACTTTTTTAAAGCCTCGTTGGGATGTGGTTAGGAAGACATACGGGAGGTAGTGGAGGATTCTAGAACCTCAACTTCAATTCGAAGTCCCTAAACTCCACGTTCATAGCACTAATTCCCAAGGAAGTTGATGCCTGTACCCTGCCAAATTTAGGCCTATAGCACTATGTAATGTATCCTGTACAAGATCATATCAAAAGTCATGGAAAATCGCACGAAAGCCTATTCTCCCTCAAATTATCTCCGAGGAACGATCAGAGTTATGTGGAAGGTAGACAAATTATGGAAAATGTGCATGCGGCCGCATGAGAGGATCTACACGTTGAAAACACACGAGAAAAGTTGGCATGATAACTCAATTGGATCTCTCCAAGGCGTATGATAAGGTTAGTTGGGAATATCGGAAGCCGTTATCAAAGCTTTTGGCTTTGGTAATAAGTGGATCGCCTAGACTTTAGCTCTGATTAAATCTCCCGATCACTCCATTTTGATCAATGGAGCCCCCTCTCGACCCTTTTTTACCCTTCAAGAGGCATCGAGCAAGGGGACCCCATTTTTTCCCTTCCTTTTTTCTCATTTTGATGGAGGGGCCTTGCACGCCTCATCAAGTCGCCTAAGGATAGGAATGTGCATAAAAGGCCTCCAACCCTTAAGAAATTTTTCGGCCACTACCCATCAACAGTTCATGGATGATACTATGCTACATGGAGTCCCGGCCAGTAAAGGAAGCTAGAGGTTTCAAGAAACTTCTAAACTTGTTCGGTCACGCCTCGGGTATGGACTTTAGCTTCGATAAATCCTCTATTTTCTTTTTTCAAAATGCATTAAGCTATTAAGAGACATTTGACTAGCATCCTGGGTTTCAAGAGAAGTAGTCTCCCATCCAAATACCTAGGCATTCCCCTTATAGACAAATCGTGGCATAAGTGTCACTAGGAGAAACTTCTCTCAAAGGCGGTAGACGAGTGCGGTCATTGGACCAACCCGGGTCCTCAACTCTGCGTCATGTCGTCCGGTCATGACGAAGGCCATTCTCCGGGCTATACCTCACTATATGCTCTCGATCCTTCCAGCTCCTAAAAGGAGTGCTTCAGAAAATCGAGGAACATCCAACGAAATTTTCTTTGGTCCCGGGACCTCGGGGAAGCCAAAGTGGGCGCCGGCACCGGGGACAAACTTTGCAAGCCTAAAATCTATGGCGGGCTAGGATTAAAGGATCTAAGCTCTACCAATAGGGTGTGCGGTGCTAAACTGCGAGTGGAGGTGGCTCGTCGAACCACGTGACCCCATGGGCATGCCTTTGGAAAGCCAAATATGCGGCGCAATGGCAGACTTTTGAGGAGCTAGTAAGAATAAATGGCACCTCTGTGATGCTCTCCCATATGGAACCTTGCCCAAGCCAACCGGAACATCATACAAGACAACTATTTTTTGGGAGCTAAGGAATGGTCACCATGCTCTTTTCTAGGAGGGTGCACTGGCACCAAATCTCGAAAAATCGAAAATCCCGACCTACGACCTTGCGCGATGGTTTCGGAACAATGGAAAACTCGAAAAGTGCATCATTATTGGGCTAGTAACAAAGACCAGCAATTTTGGAGAACTTGGACTCTCTCTCCCCCCTCCCTTCCGGATGAACACTTGAGGAATCTCCTCAATACCCTCAATACTATCCTCGGGAAGATACTAATCGGGGGCAATACAAGGGTCGGACATCCTACGGCGGGGTAAGCTTACCGCGAGGGTCATTTAACCTCAAAGAAGCCCACTCCCTATTTGGAAAATAGGAACGTTGATGATAAGGTGGCCTCGCATGATAATGTATGGGAATGCAACCTTTGGCCCAAAATCAAAACCTTTCTATGGCTTCTTCGAATGGAAAAATCTTGACGTGGGGAAAATCTTTTTAAAGAAAGGGTTCATAGGGACCCTCTCGGTGCCCCTTATGTGAACAACGGGGAGGAGAAAATGAATCATTTTCTCAATTACCGTGTATGGACTAGCCACCTTTGGGATTGGATACAAAGCATATTCCACCAATTGGACGAGAAATAGAAATTCCATTCACGAAACGACTACCCTTGCGGCGCTCAAACTATTCCAATAGAAATATGGTAAATAATCTTTGGAGGCTCGATCGAGTTTCTTAATCTAAGACGGTATGGAGGGAGAGAAACAATTGCATTTTTTAACAAACGTAGCTTCGGACGGATCGACGAAATAAAAACTATTATTATACAAGGCCTAATAGAGACTACTCTCACACGGTGTAAAGAAGAAAAATTCGAGTCGTCGTCTCCTAATGACCTCGGAATCTACGGCTATTTTTGGTCTCTGCGAGACGGAAGAGCGTTATATACTGGGAGCACGCTCGTCGACCTCCACCCTCTCCTACAATATGGCATTGTCCTCCTCCGGAGTTATTGCAAATTCAATTTCGACGGGGCCTCCAAAGGCAACCCGAGCCCTGCCGGCATGGGAGGCATCTTTGCGCAATGAAAAGGGAGAAATTATGCATATCCTTTGTAGAAATCTAGGAGGAGCTACGAACAATGATGCGGGGTTCACAGCTCTAGAACCAGGGCTAAGGCTTTTAATACGACTCGGCGAGAGGGTTGACCATTGTAGAAGTCGATTCCTAGCTCGCCATAACAACCATTCAGTAAAATTCAGCATGGAACTAAGACCGGTAAGGCGATTAAACACGGCGTCCGTAGCCGGTCATAGAGCTTATAGCGCGGCCGCCCTGCTCTCCCCTCGGTGCCATCATCTTTCAAGAAGTTCTCCGGACCACCTTGCAAATTTGCGGTAGATAACCCAACTAACGCACGAACGCTCGTTGGCTAGATCTACCGCATGCAAAGCTTAGGGATCAATCTTTCGCAGCATTTTGAGGCACGACTTAGCCGCCATGGTACTACGCGTGGGGACAGGACGACGACCTATCCATCATCGACGGATCATGAATAGCTGTCTCATGATAAATTATATCGGATGGCACGAGTGTGGTAAAAGTACGAAGCTATTCTTGGGTTCGGCAGTCCATTATGAGAAAGGACAAGCTGTAAATGATTCGTTCCTTACAATGGATTAAGAGGAGATCTTAAGCGCGTGATCGGTTTTCTTAGGGGGATGGAGATCTTCGTTCGGGACCCGGCTTTAGTGGGTGAATCAAACGGCGATCTGCTCTTGCATCATCACTTCGATTGGATATCTGCGTGACATTTATCACTCCACCTCCGAGCATTCTATTTATGTGGATCTTTGGTCCCTCAATCTTATTTATTCCTCTCATTTCACTCTTAGTGGTGCACTATCCTTGCTCTATAAACCTAGGTTATACTCGAATCCTCTCGGTTATCTCTCGGATCTCCTTTACTACGGAATCCATGGCTGATGTCAACCTCCACGGCATTAAAGCTTCGCGAGCCCTCAAGCGGGCCAAGGATAGTTATGAAGCTTCGGTTTCGAAATGGGGGAAAAAAATGATTGAATTGCTGAAAGAAGAGGTGGAACTCTCCCAGTGCTCGGACGCGACGACAATGCTATCGGTGAAGAGGTCGATCGGTTAGTCGACCCTCGGGACACCTTCCACTTTGCCATACGCAGCTTCTTGTAGACCCAAGTGGTGGCATGGCAAATGAAAAGCCATGCTAGTGAAGGCAATTTCAGTGCAAGGTGCCGTCGGTCGAAAAACCCTTGCTGACTACCTCCATGGCATCGACTAGGAATACCGCGCGGTACCCGGACAAAATGGAAATTGCCTTTAACTCACTCACGAAAGGAACTTCATAGGCACGAGCAAAGCTCGGGGGCAGTTTTGTTCGGCGTTTTGACATCTATCTCCATGCCATGTCCTCAACGTGTCCATTAAAGTTCCAACGGATGACTCGTAGACCACTATCATCCCGCGTTTCAAGCCCGAGACCTCAATCGAAAGGTGACGAGGCAGCAAATCCAAGCATGGGTGGTCATTACGGAGCTTCGACTCCCACTCAATAATGTTTATGCTCTCTCTTGGGTTTTATGTTTGGTCCGTATCTATCAATAGGCGTTTTTCTATGTCTATATTTGCTACGGTCGCATTCGATATGTAATAGGGATCCTCCGGCCGTTAGAGTTTTTTTGGTGAATGTCTCTAGTCTCTTGGGTAGCCCCTGCGTGGTGGACCTATCTTTGTGGTTTTTGCTTTCTCGCTCTTATGTAGCTCTGGATTTTCATAGTCCATGTTTCCTCAATCTAACGGTCTGCTCATTAAGGAGCAGTGCACGTAGCGATATATGGTCGATTTCTTTCGGGCCTTTGTACTCTTTTGTAATCTCTGGTTCATAATATAATATATTGATACTGACTTACAAAAAAAAGAAAATAATAAGAATGTAGTCAATTACAAATAGTCATCATTGTGATCAATCTCAAATTATTTTCTTTTACTATTCTTATTGTCACCCTTGTTAGTTTTGTCATCTTTTCATATCGATTGCTATGAAAAGGACAATTGAAATAATAAACCATTTAAATATTTAGCTTGAACTATTGTACTAAACATCATACATTGTCTCTCTTGCTCTTCAATATTAATAGGTTGATTTACTATAACACAAATATTAATGTACATTGTTAATAATTTAGTGTGCTTGCACGAAATCAATGCACAATCTTGATCGAATCACTTTAAAATTAAAGTACCATCAATTTATATCCAATTACATCAAATCAGAAGTCAACGTCTACACTAAAATAGTTGCACCTAATGAAAACAATCAAATAAGATTACAAAACAACATCTACTGCTGAAATCAATGCATCTAATTTAGGTAATCAAATAAGATTATAAATCAACATCTACACAAAAAATCAATGGATATAGTGCAAGTAAGAAAATAAAATTAGAAACCAACATCTACATGGATATCAATGCATCTAGTGCAAGCAATCAAATAGGATTATAAATCACCATCTACTTCCATACCTCCCCCCCCTCGAACTACATCTCTCCTTCGTCCATCTCTCCACTCTGTCACATCCTCCCTCTTCCTTCCTCTCTCTCCATTTCTTTCCCACATATATATCTCCTCTCTCTTCACCATCCAACTATGTTACTATATCCCTCCCCCTCTCCTTCTGTCCTCCCTTCTCTTCTCTCCATATCTCCTTTATCTCTTTGTCTTACCTCAAAACATATACACACTCTCTCCATATCTCCCTTGTCACTTCATCTTTGTGTCCACTTCTTACTCACTATTTATTCCTTCTTCTCTCCCTCTCTCCCCCTCCAACTCCATCTCTCCTTCTATCTCCCTCCCTCTCTCGTCCTCTCTCTCGTCCTCTCTCTCTCTCTCTCTCTCTCTCTCTCTTTGCCCTCCAATTTTCTCTCTTCCCCCATAACTCTCTTCCTCTTTCTCATGTCCTCTCTTTTTTTCCTTCCTCTATACTTTCCTCTCTCTCTCTCTCTTTGCAATCCAATTATCTCTCTCTCTCTCTCTCTCTTCCCTCAAATCCTCTTTCCTCCCCCAACACTCTCTCGTCTCTCTCTCTCTCAACATCTACACTAAAATCAATTCATATAGTGCAAGAAAAATAGGACTAGAAATCACCATCCACATCTGAAATCAATGCATACGAGTGCAAGAGAAATCATCTTCCCTCTCTTCCCCCTCCAACTCCATCTCTCTTTCCCTCGGTCTCTCCTCTACTACTGAAATCAACATCTACACTCGAAATCAATGCATCTAGTGCAAGCAATCAAATAGGATTATAAATCACCATATACTTCCCTATCTCCCCCTCGACTACATCTCTCTTTCCCTCCATCTCTCCACTCTCTCACATCCTCCCTCTTCCTTCTTCTCTCTCAATTTATTTCACACATATATATCTCCCACTCTTCGCCCTCCAACTATGTTACTATATTCCTCCCTCTCTCCTTCTCTCCATATATCCTTCTTTATCTCTTTATCTCACCCCAAAACATATACACACTCTCTCCATATCTCCCTTGTCACTTCATCTCTCTCTCCACTTCTCACTCTCTATGTATTCCTTATTCCCTCCCTCTCTCCCCCTCCAACTCCATCTCTCCATCCTTCCATCTCTCCTTCTACTCTCCCTCCCTCTCCCCTCCTCTCTCTTTCTCTCTCTCTCCCTCTCTCTCTCTCTCTCTCTCTCTTTCTCTCTCTCTCTATATCTCTTTCTTTTCCCTCCAATTTTCTCTCTTCCCCCCGTAACTCTCTTCCTCTCTCTCATGTCCTTCCTCTCCTACCTTCCTCTATTTTTCCTCTCTCTCTCTCTCTCTCTCTCTCTCTCTCTCTCTCTCTCCAATCCTCTTTCCTCCCCAACACACACACACACACACTCTCTCTCAACATCTACACTAAAATCAATGCATATAGTGCAAGAAAAATACGATTATAAATCACCATCCACATAGAAATCAATGCATCGAGTGAAAGAAATCATCTTCCCTCTCCCCCCTCCAACTCCATCTATCTTTCCCTCCCTCTCTCCACTCTCTCACATCCTCTCTCTCTTCCTTCCCCTCTATCCCTTTCTCTCACACATATATCTATCTCTATATCTCCCTCTCTCTCCCTCTCCTCACCCTCTAACTATGTTACTATATCCATCCCTCTCATCTCTTTCTCCCCCCATTCCCTCCATCTCTCCCTTATTTTTTCTCTTTATCTCACCCCCAAACATACACATACTCCTCTATTTCTCCCTTTTCACTCCCTCTCACTCTCCACTTCTCACTCCCTATGTAAATACATTACTCTAGATCCGTGAGCTTGATATTATCTATATTTACACTAAAATCAATGCATCTAGTGCAAGTAAGAAAATAAGATTATTAACCAACATCTACACTTATATTAATGCATCTAGTGCAAGCAATCAAATAGGATTAGAAATCACCATATCAAAAGTTTACATTACTATGGATCTATCAAAATTTATATTAAAAATCACCATCCACACCTGAATCAACGCATTTAGTGCAAGAAATCATCTTCCCTCTCTCCCCCATCCAACTCCATCTCTCTTTCCTTCCCTCTCCACTCTCTCACTTCCTTTCTCTCTTCCTTCCCCTCTATCCCTTTCTCTCCCACATCTATCTCTCTCTCTATCTCCCTCTCTCTCCCTCTCTTCACCCTCAAACTATGTTACTATATCCCCTGCCTCTCTCATTCTCCCCCCCATTCCCTCCATATCTCCTTATTTTTCTCTTTATCTCACCCCCAAAACATACACATACTCTCTCTATTTCTCCCTTGTCACTCCCTCTCTCTCTCCACTTATCGCTCTCTCTATGTATTTCTTCTTCCCTCCCTCTCTCACCCCTCCAACCGCATCTCTATATCCCTCCCTCTCTCCTCCTATCTCCCTCCCTCTCTCCTCCCTCTCTCTCTTCCTTCCTCTCTCTCCCTTTATCTCCTACCTCCTTCTCTCTTCCCCCCATCTCTCTTCTCTCTCTCTCTTTCCCTCCAACATAAAATGAAAGAGAAATAGAAAAAATATGGTATCACGGCCCATTGTGTTAAATTTATATATGTAGGGAGAGAAGTGATTTTTTCATTAGGGCCCACATTAGATTAATTAGGTTAAATTTTTAAATGTTAAATATTAAACATTATTTTTACATTTACATTTACATGTTTATTGTTACCCGAGATAGGCAATGCATATAGTGTAGTCAAATACCAACGTATCTGATCCAAATTTATTAAATTTAATAATATTAATATTATAATATAATAATGTGAATATTAGAATTAATAATAATATTAATATTAATATTAGATTTAATAATGTTTTTTTTGGCATGGTATTAATAATAATTTGGCCTATGGTATTTAGCTCAGGATTCACCTAAATAAAACCACTTTTTTGAGTGTTCCTAAATATAAATAGGATTATGGAGTAAATATAAAAAGATGTTTTATTTATTTAACATACCTATGGTTTATTTATATTCTATTTATTTATCATAACTCTTTTATAAATATGGTATTTGGCCCATGGTATTAAAGTGGTACATCGTACATTTCTATACACTCGTGAATGTGAATATTAGAATTAATAATGATATTAATATTAATATTAGGGTTAATAATATTTTTTTTGGCATGGTATTAATAATAATTTGGCCCATTGTATTTAGCTCAGGATTCACCTAAATAAAACCACTTTTTTTGAGTGTTCCTAAATATAAATAGGATTATGGAGTAAATATAAAAAGACGTTTTATTTATTTTATTAGAGATTAGGGCATGAGGGTTTACGGAAAGGAGGAAGATGTAATAAATAAATTATTAAAAATTAGCAAACAAGTAGAGGGGGAAGCTAGGAAGGGTTAGATTGGGGTTGGAGGAAAAGCCCTTAAACTATAGCAAGTGGACGATGGGCTTCTAAGACTGGTTTGATTCGTAACCATCATCACAATTAAAGTTATTAGGATGCTTCTCAATTTATAAGGTAGGCTTCCCGAATGATTTCGAATGGAAAGGAGCGAGAAGCCAAGATTATGGATTCACCAAAATATATGAGTTGTTTAGTAGCATGGGAGTGTTAAAAAATGATTGATTTTGCTAGGAGTGGCTTGATTGGTAACCATGATCACAATTAAATTTATTAGGATGTTTCTCAATTTCTAAGGTAGGCTTCGGGAAGGATTTGGAATGAAAAGGAGAAGAAGCTAGGATTATGGATTTACCCAAGCATATGAGGTGTTTGGTAGCATGGGATTGTTGAACAATGATTGATTTTTCTATCTAGTTGTGGTTAGTGTCAACCATATGTTATTTTAACTAAGGTTTGAAGGATCTACCGATTTGTCTTATGTAGTATTTTCCACAAGAGCAGGGGACCTCATAAACTTCGGGCCCAACATAGGGATTATTTTTGTAAAATGATTCAAATTTCCAAATATTTAATAGCTTCCCAAAAATTTGACAAATTTTACAGTTCTCTTTATCCTATTGAATTTAAAGAATATAACACATACCCAACAACAACAATAGAGAATGGAAAATTTGAAACAATTATAAATACAATTTGTAGAAATTAGATGAAACTTGTGCAAATAAATATTAAAATCCATGTGATGGTCCATTTAAAAGTAAAACATTCATAAAACGAGGGCACTTGTCAAATTTAACCCCCGATGGATGTGGTTCACCAAATGTGAGAGATTTTGTCACGTTTGATGCATCGAAAAAACAATAAAAAAATGAGGATTTTTTAATTTTTAATTTTTAAAATAGAAATTATCAATACTCAAACATATTTCTCAATAATAATTAAAAAAATCAAATCTATAACAAACCTATATTTGCATATAAACATTTACATTTCACTATAGTGTTTAGGTTGTAGTGACTAGTTTTATTAGTGTATGTTCTACCACTCAATAATCATGGAAACCAATTCTATTACATTTGGTGTAATTAGCAACAAAAATAAATTGGTACAATTATTTAGCAAAAGGAAGTTAGACATATAATTTTTATTGACTAGTGTAGATTTTCATTGTAGTTAGAAGCTTAGATGCCAATTTATAAGCAAAAACATAATCTTAATTAAATAGATTTTTAATCTCAATCTTCTTGTCTGTAAGAATGTGATTGTTAATCTCAATCTTCTTGGATGTAAGAATTTTAACTTCAATAAATGTTACTAAGTCTTAAAATTCTAACCAGTAATGATTATTTTTAAGGGGTGAATGTTTCCATGGTTAGATACATTAAGTGGTTGAGAAGTTTTGGAGACCTGTGTAATATGATGATGATGATGATGATGATGATGATGATGATGATGATGATGATGATGATGATGATGATGATGATGATGATGATGATGGTTAACCTGGACCTAAAGAAAAGATTCATTTAATTTGATTTAAGATTTTATTCCTATGCTCAAAAAGTCTGGGAGAAGCCTCCCGAGCTCACTATAATTTTGACATCTTAAAAGGCTAGGAAGGTCACTATTGCAACAAAGATTATGAAATTTATCTCTAATGTGGTTGAAGATCCATATAGATGTTTTGGGTGAACATTTCACCCATCTTCGAGAAAGAGAATCTATCCGCTGTGATATGAAGAATGCAGATCAAGAGTATATAAAGGAAATTTTAGCGAGCTTGGAGAAGGTCCATGAAATATGATTCAAATTTTAATTTTTTAAATTAAAAAAATAAAAAAATTTTAGATTAAAAATTATAAATAAAATTTAAAAATATTTAAATATAATGAATACTTATTAGGGGGTTATTAGGAGGTCAATGAAATATGATTCAAATTTTAATTTAAAGTAAGAATTAAAAATTTTAAGTGTTAACAATTAAAAACAAAATAAAAATAATAATTACAACTATAATTAATATAAAATAATAATTATTGATTAGGGGTCGTGGAATTGGGGTATTGGATTAATGATCTAGCATTTAGGCAGATAAAAAAATAATATAAATTAATTAAATTAATGATTATTGACTAAATTAAATAATTATTAATTTAATTAGGATTGGATTATGGGAATATTAATATAAATGAATTAACCAAGGGATACTAAGAGAACTAGCCATTAGGGAAGGGAAAGATAGGGGGGTTTAGGATTAAAAGTAGAGGAATAACTAAAATAAGAAAATGAAATGTTTTATGATGGTTGAAATTAAGCTATACGAATTTAAAAATTAAATATTAAAGTTAAATTATTATTATTTTTAAATTATTAATTATTAAATTTAGATGAGAATTAAAATAAAAATTATTTATTAGAGATTAGGGTATAACGGTTTAAAGAAGGGAGGAAGATGAAATAAATAAATGATTAAAATGAGCAAACCAAGAGAGCGGGGATAGCTAGGAAGGGTTAGAATTGGTGTTGGAGGAAAGACCCTTAGATGATAGGAAGTGGACTGTGGGCTTCTAGGAGTGGCTTAATTGGTAACCATCGTCACAATTAAAGTTATTAGGGTTTTTTCTCAATTTCTAAGGTAGGCTTCCAAAATGATTGGTTGGAATGAAGTGGGGCGGAACCTAAGATTATGGATTTACCAAAATATATGAGGTGTTTGGTAGCATGGGAGTGTTCAACAATGATTGATTTTTTCTATCCCATTGTGGTTAGTGCCAACCATATGTTCTTTTAACTCGAGGTTTGAAGGATCTACTAATTTTTTTTTATGTAGGATTTTCCATAGGAGCAGTGGATGTCATAAACTCGGGGCCCAACATAGGGATTATTTTTTGTAAAATTTTTCAAATTTCCAAATATTTAATAGTTTCTCAAAAATTTGACAAATTTTAGAGTTCATCTTTATCTTTTTGAATTTAAAGAATATAACACATACCCAACAACAACAATAAAAAATGAAAAAATTTGCAACAATTATGAATACAATTTGTAGAAATTAGATGAAACTTGTACAAATAAATATTAAAAGTCTTGTGATGGGCCATTTAAAAGTAAAACCATCATAAAGAAATTTCCTTGACTAGTAGGGGCACTAGTCAAATTTAACCCGTGATGGTTGTGGTTCAGCAAATGTGAGAGATTTCGTTGATTGGTAGGGGAACCCATAAAATTTAACCCCCGATGGTTGTAGTTCACCAAATGTGAGAGATTCTATTAGTTTGATGCAATGAAATACATTCAAAAAAATTGTCTAACGTTCCATTCAAATTTATTATTTTTTTATTATTTCAATGAACATACTTTTTATTTGAATAAAAAATATAATAAAATTTAACACTCTATAAATCACACTCGTTGTGCCACACCACCACGATTGTTATCGATGGCACGTCACACTCTAGTATGTCTCCGAGTCACTTACTATGCCATGTCGCTCCGCCCCCCAGCATTAACACGATGAACTAGCCACACATGGAATTAGCCACACATGGTTCCGCCTGGTTTGCAATAATGGAGTTTGATTCACACACTTAAATTTTCGATGTGATACCACCGTTACATGCATATGGAGAATTCAATGATCACAAAATGTATTATGCGATGATTTTATTAAACAATGAAGTAAGAAATTATATAATCGGATAAAAGGGAGATAGTTGTTTCTTCGTAAATAAAAAATAATGGGAATACGTAATCTATTTCCTAATCATAACTATATACAATAATCCTAAAAGATTACAACAGAAAGAAAGATTATAGAAATAGAAGCTATGGGCACAAGATTCGAACCTAAATCAGACATAGGAAACAAAATTGAATCCTATATTAGAGAAATTTAAAGTAAAAGTGGTGGAATGCATGAATGGAGACGTAAGAGTAATGGGAATGTGATAGTCTGTAAATATCGATAAAAAAATTAAATTATAGGAATCTAATGATCCAAGTATCTCTTGTTTCCTCTCCAATTCGTAAACAACAACTCATGTTTTCTCTTCAATTTTTTTAAACAACAACTCATGTTTCCTCTTCAATTTTGTAAACAAAAACTCAACGGAATTAAAGAAAAGGGGGGAGATTAATACTCTCGATGGAATGAACACATGGGAGGAGGGAAATACTCTTGATGGAATGAACGCATGGGAGGAGGGGTAATACTCTTGATGGAATCAACGTAGGGGAGGATGAGAATAATCTTGATGGAATGAATGTAGAGGAGGAGGGGAATACTCTCCGTAGAATGAATGCGGAGGAAGAGGGGAATAATCTCGATGGAATGAACACACGAGGGAATATTCTCGACATAATGAACATAGGGTAGGAGGGGAATACTCTAGACGAAATGAACACGTGGGGAATACTCTCAACATAATGAACATAGGGGGAGCGGGGTAATACTCTCGACGGAATGAAAGCAGTGTCGACGTAATGAAATTCCATGAAATTGAAATTCAATTGAAATGAGTGGAATTCGAGAAGAAAAAACTATCAAACCCAAATTGGGGCATTTTGACCTACCACACGCAGAGAATTTTTCACCGTACATATAATTTTTTAGAGGAAAGTAAATTTGGTTAATGGGTGAATCTAAATTTTACATTGGCAAATTGATCGATGGAGGATCTAAATTTCAAATTTCCGAGACTTTGTATACGGGAGGAAAACCCACCATTGGTAGGTGACACTTCGGCCTCCCGTGTGGCTACGTAGTGGGTGAGTGTCACTTTGGCCTTCATGTGGTGTCGTGTCATGTAAAAAAAAAGAGTCGAATAGAGTTAACAGTGAGAGTGAAACGACAATAGACGTTTTCCGAATGAGAAATGGTAAACGACGAACGAACGTTAACAAGTGACACCTTTTCATTGGGATGGGATGGGACCCCCCTCTCTAGAAGGGAGTTGCCATTAGCGATGGAGCGCGAAACATGAACGGTGTTTCTTCTACCCATTAACTCACTCATTTTTTTTATTTTTCATTAAAACGGTTAAAATGGGTGTCGAGGTCATCAAATCCAATGGATATTTAGTTTTATAATTCCCAATATGGAAGATTCATAATGGTGGACATTGAAATTTATTATTATATTATTTCAATGACTTTTCAATTTAAGTTAAATATGCATATTTTTTTATTTTAATAAAAATTAAATTAAAAAATATAATAAAGTTTTTTTTTAAATTTAAAATTACAATTAATAATTATTTTAATAATAAAAATGATTAAAATAAATCAAAATCAACATGTTTAGAATGAAAAATTACTATCCATAATAATGGTTAATTAAGCTTAACCATGTTGAACAATTATGCTCATAAATGAGTCAATTATGGTCAATCAATATCAACATGGTTAGAATGGTTAGAATGGTCAGCCATTATTGTCACTAATTACACTCAACCATTATATTTAATCATCATTAATTGTGATCAACCACGATCAACCATTATCAAATATGGTCAAACATGTTCAACTATTGTTAATGAGAATATGTCACCATCACCCATTGTCAATCGTGGTTGAAGATGGTCAACCATTATCAACCATGATCAAGGTATCTATGGTTGAATATTGTCAACCATGATCAATCATGGTCATCTTTGGCTAACCATAGTCAACCTAGAATGGTCGAACATGGTCAACCAAGGTCTCTATGGTTGAATATGGTCAATAATGGTAAACCCTCTTCAACCATGTTCAAACCCATCAACCATATCAACCATTAATGTAACCTTTCTTGTAGCATTAATGTAACATTAGAATTAACATTAATTTAAGTGTGACCATGGTCAACCTCATCAATCGTGATGAACCTCATAAACCCTCGTCAACCATGGTCAATGAATCCACCCCACAAATCAATTCTAACTAGCAAAAACATAACCACATTTACTATTGTGGATGATATACATAGATGGACAACTTTTTTCACCTCTTATACGTCAATGAGTGTATGAAAATTAGGTCAAGAAGTTGTAACTAACACAACCATATACATAAATGGACACAATTTCTCACTTCTTATACGTGAATGAGTGTATGAAAATGAGTTCAATCAATTGTAACTAGCACAACCACATTTACTAATGTTGGAAATATTGTCATTGATGGCAAAGGCGGCAGCACTCAGGCAAAAGAGACAGCGCTGAACCAAAGGAAGGAAAAAGAGGCACAGTGAAAGCAATAGAGGCAGCAAGAAGACAGTCAAAATGTAACAGTCATAGAAGCACAGTGAGACAGAGGCGAGTGACGATGAGCGCAGAGACAGAGGCGAGAGATCGCTACAAAATTCCAGGGAATCGCACACTCCCAGCGAGCATTATACATATAATATAACATGAATCTTATTCCGAGAATCGCAGACTCCAGTACCGGGCGTTACACATATAATACAGAACCATATTCCAGGAATCGCACTCTCCAACCGGCGGAGCACATATAATATATAAACCATATTCCGGGAATCGCTTAACCCTTTGGAAAAGTATACATATATGTCCGTTATATTATGGAGCGCACAAAACAAATTTTTAGATGGTGGGACCTCTCCCCAATTGCAATCGGAACTTTCCGATTGATCGCAAGTATTTTGTTATATGCTCCAATCGAAGGTCGGACCCGATCGAGTTATATGCCACAGTTTATGAGCTAATCGCATCCGAGTTCCCAATCGCAATTAGAACTTTCCGATTGATCACAAGTCTTTTGTTATATGCTTCGATCAAAGGCCGGACCCGATCGAGTTATATGCCACAGTTTATGAGCTAATCGCATCCGAGTTCCCAATCGCAATCGGAACTTTCCGATTGATCGCAAGTTTTTTGTAATATGCTCCGATCAAGCGGCAGTACCCGATGGCGATTATACGATGGAATTAATTGTTTCAATCGCGTCCGAATCTTCAATCGCAATCGGAACTCTCCGATTGATTGCACGACTTTGTAATATGTTGCGATTGAAGTGGACGGACCCGATCTCGTTATATGCGGGGAGTTAATTTGTGCAAATCGCATTCGTGTTCTGATCGCAATCGGAACTTTTCTATAATGCGTCCCGATTGCATGTGTTCAAAGTTCGGACCCGATTGCGATATGAGCCATGTTTTATGTGGTCATCGCGTCCGTTTGATCAATCGCAATCGCAAGTTTTTGTTTGACAACACCGATCCGCCGATGGAGATGTGGGGCCCGACCCTTTCATGTATTAGTGGTTGTGACTCGACTTATTAGATTGTAATATAAGACCAAAGGCTTAAGGTGGAGGGCGATTGCTTATATATAAAAGGATTGTTGTTAGATATATAAAACACTACTGCAGTTGTATTAAAATATGTCACATGGCCGTGGAACCCACGGGCCTCGGCCCGATGAGAGGGCGATTATAAATATACAATGACTGTGATATATGTCGGCTCCATTTGCGGAATGTTCCACATCAACAAGACACTTGTTGCAAGTCAACAGATCACGCATTTTTCTAAGAGGCACCGATATAAAAAGCACCGTTACATGTATGCAGCAAATACACTACAGACAGAGGACGAGAAAAGCATACGAGAGCGAGTAAAAGAGTCAAAACACGATCACGAGAAAGACAAATGCGCGGCAAACCAAGAGACAAAATAAGTGAGTCGGAATTCATATTGTAATTCGAATGTAAATGTTTTAATTGTTTTTATTGTTTGTGATGCATTGGCAAAGTCTCCGAGAGAAAACAAACTCCCACCGTAATGTTAAAATTGACACCTATAGTTATAATTCCCGAGTAAGCCGATAAAATGAGTTACAAGGCAGTAAGGCAAAGAGACATGACTTTCCATTTCGAATTCCAAGCGTAATACAAACAATCATGTGAGGAAATCTATAAATAATATCATCTTGATATGCAGAGGAGTTTTTTTTGGAGCAAAGGGAGAGAGCATATATAGAGAGAATGCGAGAATATAGAAGGCAAGAGAATATTAAGAGAAGCCACTGCAACGTAGCCGATATCCGAGGTAAATCGGCAAATATTCGCTTTAGAAAATGAGGAAGTTGGAGCTTCCCTATCAAGTTGCGACTGATAGTCGTCAATTGTAGCCGACCGAGGTTGGAGCCTCCTGTAGGGTTGGTGCCTCGCGAAATCGAAGGAGTTGGTGCTTCCTTGCAAGTTGTAGCTTGCGGAAATTGAGGTAGGAGCCTCCGTAGGTTGGTGCCTACGAGAAACAGATGGTGAGAGGGAGTTGGAGCTTGCCTTTGCATCAAAACAATAATAATATGTGGTTTTCTCCCTTTATGGGTTTCCACTTATATCTGGTGTCTCGTGCATGATATTTATGTATTGATCTGATATGTATTATTTTCTTAATACCCTGCTGCTCTCATATTAAGTCTATCGCTCTATTAAGCTAATAATTTCTGATTACATTCTAAAATTACTCTCACATCAAATAGAGTTTGAAATGAAGGTGTAAATAAGTTTAATGAAAAGTTTAAAAGATCGTGAATGTATTAAACCGATTCACCCCCCCCCCTCTCGGTTTAATTAGAGATTCAACAATTGGTATCGCAGTGGGTTCCTTTGTACAAGTCTAACAACCGAAAGGAGATCCTAGGTTCCCAAGATGGCGAGTAAAGAAGGATGCTCAACCAATAAAGCCCCTTTCTTCGATGGTGAAAATTATGCTTTCCGGAAAATCGGAATGAAGACATACATAATGTCTCTAGGAATAGAAGTATGGGCCATTGTGCAATTAGGATATGACCCGAAGGAAACCGACTCGTAAAAGGATGCAAAACAAGATTTTGTGGCTAATGCAAAAGCCATGAATGCCATCCCTGAATGGATTATGTGAAGCAGTAGTTTATTAAAGTAATGCACAAAGACACCGCCAAGAAAATATGGGATACTCTTGAAGACATACATGAGGGAGACCAGTAAAGTAAAAACCGCCAAACTTCAAGTATATAGAGCCCAATTTGAAAACTTAAAAATGAATGATGATGAAGATGTTGACAGCCTTCTTCTTAAAAGTTGCGAAATTGTTAACAATATGAAAGCTCTTGGAGAAACCATACTAGAAAGTATAGTTGTGCAAAATATTCTAAGATCACTCCCATCCAGATTTAATCCCAAGGTATCTCGCAATAGAAGAGACAAAGTGGATTGGGAGACTTTAACCATGAACCGGATACTTGGAAATCTAATGACCTATGAAATGAGGCTCCCACGGAAGAAACCAAGTTCGAGGGAAGCAACTTTTAAAACAGAAAAGAAGAAAGAAGAAGAGGAAGAAATATGCTCTTGCTCGGATGAAGAAGAAGAAAAATTTGTTAAGAAACCGGGACGGAGGTTCGGGTAAATACAAATGTAAACTTCCTTTCAAGTGCTTTAACTGTGGAAGATTTGGACACTATGCTCGCTAAGTGTCCTCACAAGAAAGCAAGGAATCGAGGCTCAAGAGTCGGGAAAAGAATAAATCAAAGAATCGGCGAAGGGAAAGAATTTCAACATAAAATATTTCTATGCTAAACAAGACAAGAAAAGTACATCCGAAGATTCAGATGAACCCTCAAGTGAAGAAGGAACCTCGGATTTTTTTATTGATGGCCATAGAAGATCTTGAGGGACTCCTACTAGAATATGAAGAATAAGAAGGGGAATTCGACCTCGAGGGGGGAGCTAAGAAGTGCTCCGGGAGGAGATTGAGAGACTCAAACTAAAATGCGAGAAAACAAAAAGAGATTCTCCTCAAATGTGTGAAAGAAGAAACAAATTCGAAGTCCTCATGTGCTGCGAAGGTAAGGCTTGAAGAAGCCAAGAAGATAGAAGATATGTTACTTCAGACAAATCAAGGATAAAACCCAAGAACAAGAGAAGTTGGAGGAAGAAGTGGTAGGTCTCGGGAAGAAACTAGAAAATTCTAAAAGGACAAGTGGTTATAAACTCTTCTCTACCAACAAGCTCTAGCAAGTTGAATGATATCCCCGGTTGCTCAAAGATCCCCGATGATAAAAACAGGAATAGGCTATGAAGGAGAATCGAGTAAAGGCAAAGAAAAGGAAGACAAAATATAATTTTTGTAAAAGCAATGAAAAACCGATGAAGAAGCCCGGACCATTCCTATAAAAGAAGAAACATGTAATAAGAATGACAAAGATCGAAGAAAACTCTAGTAACAAGGAATATAATGAATACTAAGATGGCGAAAAAGAATCATATGCCCCTAAGTATATCAAATTTGGAAGTCATCGGAGGAAATTCTTCCCTCCTATGAAGAATGCCACCCGCTATGTCCGCTACAAGCTCGGACACACTGCCGCATATTGTTATGCAAAGAAGAGTAATTCGGACACCGCAAAAGATACAAACAGTGAAGAGGCTATCTCAAACAAACAAATGGAGAAAACAATCTTACAACAGGGGTATGCAAATAATTTCTATGGTTATTGTTTTTATTGTAAGGAATTTGGCCATAAAATTATTGAATGTAGAAAGTATGGACAAAGACCGATGTTCAATACCTCAAGGAGGTTTATGAGTCAAAGAAATTTTGTTCATGCTCACAATTCCGCAAAAACTATAATCAAATGTTGTATATGCAATCAAATTGGGCATATATCTTCCAAGTGTTCTCTAAAGGGATATAATTCATCACCTCACCAAAGATACCAAACAAAAGGGGGCCTCCGAGTGGATAAAGAAAGTGAATAAATGTGACACGGCTCGATCGCTCAAGATCCGAAAAGCCGAGTGGTACTTGGATAGTGGCTTCTCCAAACACATGACTGGAGACAGAAGCAAGTTTATAACTCTTGATGAAAAGAAATCCGCAATGTTATTTTTCGGTAATGATAAATCGGGAAAGATCAAGGGAAAAGGCTCATCAAGCATAGACAATGGTAGAGGAAAAGCCCAAGAGGTACTATTTGTGGATGGATTGAAAGCAAATTTACCGAGTGTCGATCGGATGTGTGACAAATTTCGTGAAGTTATTTTTTAGAGCACAAGATTGTGTAGTCGAGTCAAGCACAACAGAAAGACTCTGCTCAAAGGTGTTCGAACAGAGAACAATGTATACATAGTGAAAGAGGAAGATGAAGCTCTGCCATCTTAGAAAACTTGAGGAGTCATGGTTGTGGCATAGGAGATTGGGACATCTCATCTTTGACCATATCATCAAATTGAGCAAGAAGAAAGCTGTCAAAGACATGCCGGAAATAAAAAGGCCTTCGAGTACTATATGCAAATCTTGTCAATTGGGGAAATAGACTCGCACATCCTTTAAATCTAAAGAGGATTTGTCAACAAGAAGACCACTCCGACTTGTGCACATGGACCCGTGTGGACCCGCTAGAACTAGAACACCAAGTGGAGAATCCTATTTCATGCCGATAATAGATGACTTCTCCGGAATGACATGGGTTTCCTTTCTCAAAAATAAATCGGAAGCATTGGAAAAAATTTAAGATATTCGGAGCATTAGCGAGAAAATCAAAGCTGGATGCAAGCTTTAAATGTATCGGATCGGACGAGAGGAGGAGAATTCACAGATTATGACTTTGCGGACCTAGGTAATTAACATGGAATAAAGCAACAATTTACTATTGCGGGGACACCTCGAGCAGGAATGGAGTAGCGAGAGAGACAAAAGCAGTTCCAGTACAACAAATAGCCGGAGCTATGATGCAAGAGAATAATATTGCTCAAACCTTACAGGCGAAGCAATACACACGACAGTACATATCCTTAATAAAGCTCACTTAAGGCCAAGCGGTGACAAGACTCCATATGAACTATGGCATGGAAAGCCGACTTCAATAAAAACATTTCGAAGTCTTTGGTAGCAAGTGTTACATAAAGAATAATGATGAAAACCTTGGGAAATTTTATGCAAGAGCGAGATGAAGGGATTTTTCTAGGATATGCTTCCAAAAGCAAAGGGTACAAAGTGCTACAACAAGATCCTTCGGAAGATAGTTGAAAGTATTGATGTGAGATTTGATGAAGAACTTCCAAACAATACAAGAAATACGATCTGCCGAGTCCATCGGACAACCATGAAGAGGAAGAAAAGGATGATGATGAAACAAGCAAGACAACATATGATGCAGAAGGCAGAGCTCGAAAACCCCCCTCAAGATACACTCGGGAAGAATCATCCCGAAGATCGGATCATAGGAGACAAGAAAGCGAGAGTCTAGACAAGAAGGCAGACTAACGGAACAAACGGGAAGAAGTATACATAGCCATTTTATCACAAATAGAGCCAAAGAAATTTGAAGAAGCCGACGAAGGACAAGTATTGGGTAAAAGAAATGAATGAAGAATTGGACCAAATTGAGAAGAACAATACCCGGGAACTAGTTCCTAGACCTATTGAGAAAAAATATCATTGGTTCAAAATGGGTATTCAAAAAACAAAATGAATGAGCAAGGACAAGTAATCGGGGAATAAAGCCAGTCGGGTCCGCAAAGGATACTCACAAATTGAAGGACTTGACTATGATGAAACATTTGCACCTATAGCGAGAATGGAGGCTATCGAATGTTCCTCGGCATTTGCATGCTACCAAGACTTCAAGGTATATCAAATGGATGTAAAGTATTCTTTTCTTAATGGAGATCTAGAAGAAGAAGTGTATATGGAACAACCTGAAGGCTTCTCATTGACGGACAAAAGAGACTATGTGTGCATACTGAAGAAGGCCCTATATGGGACTGAAACGGGCTCCTCGTGCTTGGTACTCAAGATTGGACAAATATTTGCAAAAACAGGGTTTTAAGAGAGGTGGAGTAGACAACAATCTATACATAAAAGCACATGAAAATGAACTCCTAATTGTTGTTGTATATGTTGATGACATTATGTTTGGAAGCAACAAAGATGATCTAGCAAAAGGGTTTGTTGATGAGATGAAAACAGAGTTTGAAATGTCTATGATTGGAGAACTCGGGTTTCTACTTGGGACTGCAAATTCAGCAAAAAGAACACGAGCACATTCATTTCTCAAGAAAAAATACTTAAAAGAAATGCTTGAAAAAAATTCAAAATGGAGGACTGCAAACCAATGACAACCCCCATGATCACGGGATGCAAGTCTGTGTGTTGATGATAGGTCTACAGATGTAGATCAAAAAACTCTACGGATCCATGATAGGAAGCCCGCTGTACTTGATGACTTCAAGACCGGACATCATGCTAGCGATGAGGACTAGTGGCAAGAGATCAAGCATCACCTAAACAAAACCATCTTCCGAGCGATAAAAAGAATACTCGGGATATCTACAAGGAATAGCACAATGTGGGCTTTGGTATCCTAAAGGCAAGAGCTTCACCTTAACAGCGTACACGGATGCGGCATTGGGCCAGTTGTGTGGATGACAGGAAGAGTACAAGTGGAGGTGCATTCTATCTAGGAGAAAGTCCGGTGGCATGGCTAAGCAAGAAACAAACATCCATATCTCTGTCTACAGCTGAAGTAGAATATATAGCGACGACGACATGTTGTACACAAGTCATGTGGATGAAGCAAACTCTTCAAGACATGAAGGTAAGCATTAATGAACCTATCTCAATCAAATGTGATAATACAAGTGCTATAATTATATCTAAAAAATCCCGTGCTTCATTCAAAAACTAAACATATACCAATCAAGTATCATTTTCTCCCAGAGAACAAGTGGCTCGGAAGATAGTTAAACCGGACTATGTATCAACGAAAGAACAGGATAGCGGATATATTTACCAAACCACTTGCCGGAGAACCATTCAAATACTTGAGAGACAAACTAGGGGTAGTATCTCGTAGATACTATTCTCTAATATGAAGAGAAAGTACGAGTCTCGGGGGGAGAACAAAACGAAATATATCATTCCGGGGGGAGAACATCCCAAAGCAAGATAAGCATAAAACAAGTCCATAGGATCGACATTATCAATATTATCGACATTCGGAAGCAACAAGAACCTTTCAATCGTAAAATGCATCATCTCTCGTCTCGCAATCTAGCACATATTACGGGCACTACAAATGAAACACAGACATAGTCCAATTTCAGCGAGAAGAGGACCTAAACGTAACTCGGAGAAAGGAAATACAACGACATAACCCATACGGAGGGATGAGGAGTCATCCTTTGCCATTGATGTCAAAGGGGGGAGGAAGAACAAATAGCGAGGGAGGAAGAGCAAGCAACAAGAGAAAGAGAAAGCAAACAAAGAAAGTGGATTGCCATCAATGCCAAAGGGGGAGACTGTTTGGAAATATTTTCATTGAGGGCAAAGGCGGCGAGCACTCGAGCAAAAGAGGCAGCGCTGAAGCAAAGGAAGGCAAAAGAGGCACAGACGAAAGCAATAGAGGCGACAAGAAGACGGTCAAAATGTAACGATCATAGAAGCACGGTGAGACGAGAGCAGAGTGACGAAGCAGAGACGAGAGGTAGAGAGTAGTTACAAAATTCGGGAATCGCACACTCCAGCGAGCATTATACATATAATATAACACGAATCTTATTACGGGAATCGCAGGGACTCAGCCGGGCGTTACACATATAATACAGAACCATATTCCCCGGAATAGCACTCTCCAACCGGCGGAGCACATATAATATATAAACCATATTCCGGGAATCGCTTAACCCTTTGGCAAAAGTATACATATATGTCCGTTATATTATGGATCACACAAAACGAAGTTTTAGATGGTGGGACCTCTCCCCAATCGCAATCGGAACTTTCCAATTGATCGCAAGTCTTTTTGTTTATATGCTCCGATCGAAGGCCGGGACCCGATCGAGTTATATGCCACGGTTTATGAGCCAATCGCATCCGAGTTCCCAATCGCAATCGGAACTTTCCGATTGATCGCAAGTCTTTTGTTATATGCTCCGATCAAAGGCCGGACCCGATCGAGTTATATGCCACGGTTTATGAGCTAATCGCATCCGAGTTCCCAATCGCAATCGGAACTTTCCGATTGATCGCAAGTTTTTTGTAATATGCTCCGATCAAGTGGCGGACCCGATGGTGATTATACGATGGAATTAATTGGTTCAATCGTGTCTGGAATCTCAATCGCAATCGGAACTCTCTGATTGATCGCACGACTTTGCAATATGTTGCGATTGAAGTGGCGGACCCGATCTTGTTATATGCGGGAGTTAATTTGTGCAAATCGCATTCGTGTTCTGATCGCAATTGGAACTTTTCTATAATGCGTCTCGATTGCATGTGTTCAAAGTTCGGACCCGATTGCAATATGAGCCATGTTTTATGTGGTCATCGCGTCCGTTTGATCAATCGCAATCGCAAGTTTTCGTTTGACAACACCGATCCGCCGACGGAGATGTGGGGCCCGACCCTTTCATGTATTAGTGGTTGTGACTTGACTTATTGGATTGTAATATAAGACCAAAGGCTTAAGGTGGAGGGCGATTGCTTATATATAAAAGGATTGTTGTTAGATATATAAAACACGGTTGCAGTTGTATTAAAATATGTCACATGGGCTGTGAACCCATGGGCCTCGGCTCGATGAGAGGGCGATTATAAATATACAATGACTGTGATATATGTCCGTTCCATTTGCGGAATGTTCCACATCAACAAGACACTTGTCGCAAGTCATCGATCACGCATTTTTCTAAGAGGCATCGATATAAAAGCATCGTTACATGTATGCGACAAATACACTACAACGAGAGGACAGAAAAGCATACGAGAGAAGAAAAGAGTCAAAACACGATCACGAGAAAAGACAAATGCGCAGACAAACCAAGAGACAAAATAAGTGAGCTGGAATTTATATTGTAATTCGAATGTAAATGTTTTTATTGTTTTTTATTGTTTGTGATGCATTGGAAAGTCTCCCGAAGAGAAAACAAACTCCCACTGTAATGTTAAAATTGACACCTACAGTTATAATTTCTGAGTAAGCTGATAAAAGGAGTGAGAAGGCGGAAGGCAAAGAGACATGACTTTCCATTTCGAATTCCAAGCAGAATACAAACAGTCATGTGAGGAAATCTATAAATAATATCATCTTGATATGCAGAGAGAGTTTTTTTTGAGAGCAAGGGAGAGAGCATATATAGAGAGAATGCAGAATATAGAAGGCAGAGAAGATTAAGAGAAGCTACAGAACAGAGCTGATATCTGAGGTAAATCAGCAAACATTCAGTTTTAGAAAATGAGGAAGTTGGAGATTCCCTATCAAGTTGCAGCTTGATAGCTGTCAGTTGTAGCTGACTGAGGTTGGAGCCTCCTGTAGGTTGGTGCCTGCAGAAAATCGAAGGGAGTTGGTGCTTCCTTGCAAGTTGTAGCTTTCAGAATTGAGGATAGAGCCTCCTGTAGGTTGGTGCCTGCAGAAAACAGTGGTGAGAGGGAGTTGGAGCTTGCCTTTGCATCACAACAATAATAAGATGTGGTTTTCTCCCTTTCTGGGTTTCCACTTATATCTGGTGTCTCTATGCATGATATTTATGTATTGATCTGATATGTATTATTTTCTTAATACCTGCTGCTCTCATATTAAGTCTACTGCTCTATTAAACTAATACTTTCTGATTACATTCTAAAATTACTCTCACATCAAATAGAGTTTGAAATGAAGGTGTAAATAAGTTTAATGAAAATTTTAAAAGATCAGGAATGTATTAAACTGATTCACCCCCCCCCTCTCAGTTTAATTAGAGATTCAACAACTAATAAGTCAATCAATCCACCCCACACGTAAATTGTAACTAGCACAACCACGTTTACTAATATCTCAATGAATCCACCCCACATGCCAATCGTAATTATCCAGATTTTATGCAAGAACGCAACAGAATACATAAATAACCATGAACATGGAGATGAAATGGAAATAATTCTTCATTTCATTAATATCAACTAACATAAATATGCCTATAGGCATTATGGAAATAAAATAGCTAGGGTTTTGGAAGCGAATCTCTGAGAAGAGATGTGATGGCTAAAAACCTATGAACTGTGTTACAATGAGGCTCGAGGGCCTATTTATTATTGAGAAACAATGGAGAACTCTAAAATTCCAAAAACCTAACCCTAGGAGATGAAGCGCCAAAACTATGGGCCCCGTTTGGGTAAATTGGTGGTTCAACTTCCCGGGGACGTAACTTTAGCATCCGATCTCCGTTTGACGTGCTCAATAGCTCGTGAGAAAGCTCTTTCCGAGGATTAAAAATTTTGAACAAGAAAAATTGGTCCATGGACCCATATTACTCTCTGGTTTCCAAAAAAACGTCGTTTAGGGCCTCAAAACGACTCTGGAAGTTCAGGACCCGAAAACTACTAAAAATAGTAAGTTTTGTTACAAATTGAAAACTAAAAGAACTAATGGTGGGGGTTCAAATGGAATAGGTGGGTGGCCACCAATATCCACCTAGATCATTAAGGCCCCAAAATGGCTCCAGGAGTGGAGGATTTGAAAACCTGCTAAAAATAGTAAGTTGTGCTAAATGTGAAAAGCTACAAGAATTGATGGTGCTGGTCCAAATGGAATAGGTGGGTGGCCACCGATATCCACTCGGATCATTCCTCCCTCCTTAGGAATCAATTTTCCCCATTTCATTGAGATCCTCCATGAGATAAGGCAAATTCTATTGAACTAAGTATTAGATGTGTTGAGGATGTCATGTACCTACGGGTGGACATGCTGGGTGCGTTTAGTAAATTTGGTTTCTTTATCAACCTCAGACAGTACATGTTTGGATTCTGTATGTGTAGCTGCAGGATGTATGGAAACATTATGTGGTGGTGTGTTTGGAGTCAGATCAATGGAGTGCTTGGCCTGACAGTGTAGAGGAACCTCTATGGGTGAGGAGAAAATGTCATCGTATTCCTCCATGACTTTGTCCATCTGCTATAGTCGTGCAAGGGAGCCCTGTTTCGAGGTTGTGGCCACAATATTCTTCTTTCCTTGTGAGTGAGTTGTAAGGAAAACGAATTCGCTGGTTTGGGAAACATTCTTACTGCATTTTTTTGCAGTAGTCAAAGAGATGACAGGAGGCGGTACTACCTCTAGTATCATGTACAACTTATTTCCCAAAGTAATAATAACAGTACGAGGCCTAGAATCATACACAGCATGTCGCCTCCACAAGTATGGTTGGCCCAATAATACATCACCTACATCAAGAGGAGCAACATCACACAATACCTCATCCATGAATGGCTTGATACTATACAGAAGGCGGCACTGCTGGCAGATGCAGAGATTTCTTCCTGGGCGGAGCCACTCGATGGTATACGGTTGTGGGTGTGCTATGGTCGTTAGGCTGAGCCTCTTCATGGCCTCTGCTGAAATGAGGTTCTTTTGGATTTCGCTATCGACGAGAAATTGCAGTGGAGAACCCTTCACCCACATCTACGACTGGAAGAGGCGCTCCCCCTCCTCTGGACCCTCCCTCTAGATTTTGGTGGTAGAAACAATGGCAATGGGATCCACATCAATGATCTGCTTCCGTTTTTCATTTCATTTCTCCGGTTCTAATTCAGGATCAGAAAATGCATCTGATTCGAGTGCCTTTAGTTCGACCACTAAAGACTGTTTGGCCTGACACTCATTTGTGCTGTGAGTGGGGCTGTTATGAAATTCACACCATTTCCTTTTTTCTTTCTTTGGATTTGTGGTTTTTTTTCTGAGTCGCATTGATTTGGTCTTGCCCCTTTTTTTTCGGTTCGGGAGCACCTTTCGAATTCGCAGATCCAAAGTCTCTCTTCTTCTTCTTAAATTTCTGCTCGATCATGGCGGCATAGTGATATGCCATGCCAAGTGATGTAATGTCGAGGAACTCCATTTCCTCCTGAATGTGTTTGTGCAGAAAACCACGATACTTGAGCACCAAATGTCTCCAATGAAAAAT